>JAUCMT010000059.1:15891744-15903214 GCA_032357475.1 Enteromius thamalakanensis
CGAGTCAGGTCGTACAAATTCGTACGAATTAGCCACCTCGTAAAATAAGTACGAATTGCTGTGAGATCAGGTTGGCTGTACAGACTGTATGTGGTATCGCACTGACCCTACACCTAAACCTACCCTTTACAGGAAACTACAGGCATATTTAGATTTAGTATGTTTTTAAGCCTTTTGAATTATGGGGACACGGAAAATGTCCTCATAAATCACCTTCATATTGGAATACCTATGTCATAGCCATGTCATTATGCAAATTCCTCATAAGCCACACAAACATTGTATTTCCACGTTTATAAGGACAATCCATAGATATGACAATAACATGATAAATACAAGGCACACATCCAGACTCCATGTACAATAAAAGTTGTATTAATCTAATGATAGCTTGTGTGAAACTGGTACATATCTTGGATCTGGGTGCATGAAAATAAACTGCATAATCATTCTTGGTGAATCCCTCTATCTGAAATATGGGATGTACAGTACGTGTGTGTGACACACTGTATGTTCAGTCATGGGGAATCACCTTGAGATGATGGAGGAACAGACCTGATCTGTCTAGATACATCACACAAACACAGCAGACATGTATGGCTGTTCACAGGACCACCACCACCAAGCCTCTGTAGCATGACATCTCATTTTCCATACTGTAATGCCTTCATTTAACAGACCTGAAATGTGTTTTGCATTTTCTATTCAAATGGATTTAAAAATGGGAAAACTGGACCTTGATCACCTCATAAGGGCAAGCATATGCTTATTACGCCTGATAGCAAGAGCGCGTGAATCAAACTGTTTGGCCGACCGTTTCAGAGCCCTGGATAAAACCCAGATTAACCGTTCAGATTAAAGCCTCTAAAAGTGAGTCATCAATCATTATTCTGGCTGTATTATTAGCGGTACTTGCTAAGTCAAGCATTATTTTTATTATTTATTATTGCATACACAGGGTTAGAGGTTTCATTCTAAACGATCTGAATTAGTTGAAAATCCTTTGGCTTACAGAACTCAAAAATAAGGTTTTTATTTATTTATTTTATTACTGAAGTCTGGCTAATAGTTCCAGATATTCCATTCTAGAATTAGTTTTAGTTAATAGAAATACACACATGCAACAACTGGACTGTATACAGCCAAAGGCCTCCAAAACATCATTGGTTTGTTGTTTTAAGATGTTTTTATTGTTGCTTTCAAGACTATCACAAGTCACTTTTGCTAAATTAAAGACCAAATCAACCAAATTTGACCAGTGGGTCATCCTTACTGTGTTTCAACCTCAGTGACGTTCTGCAAGTTCCACCTACAAGAACTGCATTGGTAATGCATAACCGCCTTAAATAGTAACCCACCTCAAAAGGATGACTTACTCAACTCCACTACTTGTTTCTGGCTTTAAGCTTTAGGTTTCTGCTTTCAATACATTCGGCCCATTTGCTTCCTAAGCTTCCATTAAGAGTGTATTTACTGTAAACATGTCGCTCCTAACGAGAGCAATCAACAACATGCCACAGATACAACATACACATTGGGTTGATAAAACCCTGGGATATTTCTTCAGCGGCTTTACGATTTTGGACCAAAAAAAGGATTTCGAAACAATGAAGGCACCAGATTCACATTATTTTCTCTGAGAGGTCTGTGATTTCTCAATTATAACCTTTCAATAACACACTGCATTTGGGCCTAGAGAGTGTATGAATGTGTGCGTTACGGTGACCGAATTTGCGCTTTTTCACATTCCCTCCGCTGCGCCTTATGATCTTGGCAGGAGGGCGTCTAATTTGGGTGAGGATGCAGTCTGGAGCCAATCTAGCAGCTCTCTCTCCTTCCTTCTTTCTCCTTCCTCTCGCTCCCCTCGGAGCAGGGCGGGGCTCGTATAGTTTTACTGCTATCATAATAAACATACAATTGATACAGGAGGTGGGCCGGACGAGGTTTGATGCTGTAAAGTCAAGTGCCTACAGCAAGCAACAACCGTAGCAATTCACAAAACCCCCAACATCCTCTTCTGTCCTTGTATAGACTATAGTCTGAGTATATAGACAAGCCAGACATGAGCTTTATGTTTATCACCCTTCCCCTGGAGCGAACGACGCAAAAAGGCGATTAAACATTTTCTTTATCAGCCAGGCGTGGCCAACAAACCTACATGCAAACATGTCTGTAAACGTATGTCTCCTGGCAACATGGAACTAAATACACTTAAAGGGCGACATTTACCGAAATGTGAGCAAAATTGTTCCTACAGCATTTTTGCATAAACTTGCATAAACAATAAACATATTGTTTGTGTTGCATGAATGAAAACATTTAGTTGGTATACTGAGCTCAAAAATTATGCATATTTTTGGCGTTAAAAATGGGTTGTTGTTGACGGTTACTAAAATTGTTGAAGTACGCTCTAGCACTGATGCATGGTTTCATGAGCAGAACCAATTTTATATAATTCTACATATTTGTGTGACAATTAAAATGCAGAAATTTGCTCTGCTCGTAATAAGGACCAAATACGGCATGCTAGTTTGCATACTTGACATGTACGAAAAGGATGCATTGCACTGTTGCTTTTATTACCGTCACTAAAATGGTTATAATATAACTTTAGTAACTTTAGTAAATCTTTGATATACTACCACATGCAGAATAAGTTTTAATGCAGATTGTCCTAGCAATTTAAAATGCATGTAAAATATTCAAACCAAGCTGTCTTTTGTCTTCATTGTGAGCAACGCAAATTTTTACATTTATTTTGTTATCATGTTAATGTTGCTAGCTGGTATGATTTGTTTTGTTTGTATGTTTTAAATCACATGTTAAGTGTGTTTTAAATCTACACACCATGTGAAGTATGTATTACTACCATGCCAAAGTCGCCGTTTTCTGTTACACCAAGTCTACCATCTGGACATCTGTCCTGTATTTGGGACTCACATATTCTAATCTAGTCCGTATCATGTAGTACAGACAAATTCAGACTGAGTCTGATGAAACATTATACTGTATGATTCTACCAATGGCTGATAAAACCAACATGAAGCTACAGTACAATAAACCAGACACAACTGACATTTTGGTGAACACTTGTAAACAGTACATGAAGACTGAACTAAAAATGTAAGTATAATGCTTCATTCAGATCTGTTAGAACAATACATCTAGAGTTACAGGAGACAAACTCCAACTGAGTGTGCATGTGCTTACTGGTGACCTTCAGAACTAACAACATCCAAAAATAAAGTCTGCATATAGTCCATACAACTCAACCACTTAAAAGAGCTCTCACAGACTGACTGTCTAGGAGACAGCGGCAAGGGAAGCATATAAAATGCCATTTACCATATTAAAAAAATATACTATTTATAAGGCTTTGTTACCCAAAAAAAGCTGTGGACAAACGCTGAACTCTTGACATCATCTGTGTGCTAATTGACATGGGAAACTTATCTGCGTACAATTTAAGGGGTTTACGATGTTTGGTTGTTGGTGCACAGTTGCAATCTGTGCAGCAGATAACTCTTTCAGATTCCCTTGAAATTACTCAGTTGTGTTCGGAGCAATCCATTAGTCTAATTGCTGTGCCTGTCATTGAGGAACAAAAGAAACGCAAATAATCAGTGGCTCTGGTCTAGAAGCTCATGAAGCGTCCCACTAGTCTTCAGCCAAGCAATCAGCTTCAGATGACCCCAAACTACTGACGAAATCTTTTCGTGGGACTTACGAAGTCCTGAGGGCAGAATTAAAGTTCATAGGCCAATGCTAATGTATTATTACGCATTGCCTCAGTTTTCCATAAATAACACTTGACAAGAGTAGACAGTCCTTTCTGAAAGCAACAGAGTTCAGTAATGTACAAAAAAGCGCAAAGGTAAAAAACAAATACAATCAGTACACCCGAGCCAAATGTGGCGGTAGCAGTATGTGCTAACTTTTGGAGGGGATAAGCTATAACAGATTATGAAAGAAGTTTGAAGAGCACCGTCACACACCTCATTTATTTTAGTGGTACCTAAACGTCTAGTGGATTATCTTAACTGCATGTTCTGACATCATGCGGATGGGCTATCAGCCATTTCTTTGACACAAAAATTTGCATGGAAGCCTGGTTTTGCCTTGAGCCTAGCTTCAGTCGAAGGGACGCTGATGGAAATCTTGCCCTCCCAAAATGCATCGTGCCAGGTTAAACACTGGTTGAGGTGTCTTGTGATTGATTGCGAAGTTTTGAGTTAAATGTGAGGCATATTGTGTAAATGATCCTTGAGAGGCAGAATAAATGGCTATGTGAGTTCACATGAAGCTACAGTACTACATGGCTTTATAAGATAAGAAATACAACCCAAGTCATATATGGATTATTGTTATGATGATGGAAAGTTCACCCAAAAATAAAATAACCCTCAAATGCTGGAAATTATATTATAAAGTTTTAAATATGGATATTTTTCTTACACAAATGCTTCGATTCAATTCAGAAGAACCCCTGGAGCCGTGTGGAGCACTTTCGGTAATAGATAGATAGACTTTTTTGGGCTTCAAAATCTCAACACCCGTTTACTCCTTCAGAAGAGCCATGACATTTTTTTAACTCCAATTGTAAATAAAGTCATGTATTCCTAAGATGGCTTGAGTAAATCATGGGGTAATTTTCATTTTTGGGTGAACTACCCCTTTAAATCTGCATCCATGGGATTTCATGCATTCATGCACTGGAAAAACAGTGCATGAATACTACACTAAATCACTGCGACACTCTCCCAATGGACGATCAATGTGCATTTAAATACCCAAGCCATATCTATTGTTCTCATTCTGTTCATTTAGGCCAGTAACTTCCCAGTTTAGGATAAAATGTTGCGACAAATACCATTAATGTATATTTAGCAGCCAGCATCAGTTCTGCGGAGTTTAATACTTAATACAGGCAGTGCCAACTTCTGCTTCCAGTGTTACATCATTGTGTGTTTGTGAAAAGAGAGAGAGAGAGAGAGAGAGAGAGTTTAAAGGGACAGCAGTGGAGACAGAAAGGAAACAAGCCAAGTTTGAGAGGGCAGGTGACACGCTGTGATGAGTTCAGTCCAGGGCCGTCATTAGAGTAATGAGAGCTACAGAGGAAAAATATTGGCCCGGACCTGGACAGCTGAGAGACTGAGAGAGAGAGAGAGAGAGAGAGAGAGAGGAAGGCTGAGGTGAGAGGTTACATAAGGAAACAGGATTGCCTGGACACAGATTTCATTTTATAACACTATTTAAAGGGCCATCTGGTGGCCACAATCTCAACCTCTTCTTCATATCTGCGCTTCACTCCCTACCCTCATTCCTTCATCCTTACTTTTCTCATTTGTTCCTACAGAATAGTAACTTCTAAACACTCTTTCCATGTACCTGTAGTAGCAATCCAATCTTGCAATATCCCACTTCATCCATCCTCACTGCATCCTCCTCAACCACACGTGATTAGTTATTAACTTCTGCCTCTTATTTGACACTTCCAAGTCTTATCCCATATTCCAGATATTATTATAGGATGTGCTCCAAGACTCTTTTTCCTTTTATTTGAAGCTTATTTGCTCACATTACATGGCTCAGGGAATCTGTTTATATAAATGTGTTTACATATGCATAACTATTATTGACAAGAGACACATGCTGTCCTAAATACATGTTTTTTAAGACATCCGCGCCAGTATAATGTGTAACTGCAGTCCAAAAGGAAAGGGAAATACAACAATATACATAAATAAAATGATCTAAATAGTCCAGATGTCAGATGGCTTTAAACATGGGAAAACATACAGACTACAAGTGCTCTTCTAGATTGAGAATTGGTGTCCTTGATGCTGAAAATGTACTAAATTTCAACAATTAACTGCCTTCTATTTATGCAATTATGGATCAAGCAAGAGATGTAATTATACACTACTGTACTACTTCTGCAGCCACAAAATTCATGTATGTTTTGAAGAGGGTTTCAATATGCACCATCTGGTATGGAGAAAAAAAAACAATCGCTGCTTGAGAAAATATACTGGAATAACGGTTACTATGATAAATCTAATAGAAATATTCACCCCCTGCTATTTTTTTAAGGCTGGGCGTTGCATAGAGGAAGTAATAAAACTTCTTAAATATTAAATCAAGATTATTCCACATAACTCACGCAGAGAACTAACAGAGATGCCTACACACTAGTAAAACTAGTATCCGCTCAAGGCTGGTAAACGGTAGTCTTCTCCCCAGAAGTGTGACACAAGCAAGCAAACAAATGTAAAAATAAATAAATAACTGTGGGTATGGCTTTAACCTGGCACTGCCAACTGCTTACTTTCCTGGAATATCCATACTAGCGTTCAGTGACAGGACTGAGCACGCATCCATGGAAAGTGCCACAGGGGAGAGGAGAGGAAAAGACGGGAGGGGTGGACGCAGGTTGCCAATGACGAATATCTGAGATTCCAGTACCTGGCCTGACCTCTGTGAGTGACCTCCCAGTGTGACTTACCTGGGAGGCTTCCTTTATGAGCACCCGGGGGACAGTAAATCTATGAATAAAAGCTGAAACTGGCTCAGTGTCATGTACAGGAATTCTAGCCCCTGACTACTTTATAGCTTCACAGCCAACATGATATAGATCCTGAATATATCATGAATAATAACTCCTCGGTGCTTGTATAGACTCATTCTGTCTATTTACATTTGTAGGCAATTCACAGGAGTGATTATGTGTGTGTGTGTGTGTGTGCACACAAAAAAAGTTATATATATACACACACACACACACACACACATACAGACATACACTCAAAGAGAAACAACACAAAAAAATAACATTTTCATTAAATATGACATGTCATTTCTATTTTTAACAATGTAAAAGAAAAACTTGTGGCAGTATCCCATTACCGCACTTGCACACTTAAGGAAACTTGCATATGCAACAGCACACATAAACTTCTCCATGATAGCAAATGTCAGCCCTTAAATGACATTGAATTGAGTGCTAACATCACAGATCAATTTTAAACATCTTCAGACACAACTGTCAGCTGTGTGTGTATAGTGTGATAAAGTACAGCAACCACGTCCACAATAATTCATGCACAGAAGCATCAAGTGGATAGATTGAACCCTCACCTTGCAAGCAGCGCGGAAACTCCCAGCAGCTCAGTGTGTGTGTGTGTGTGTGTGTTCCTGTCCCGCTCCTCTCACTCGTACAAACTGACGCCTCTCATCCACAACTCACCGCATGGCTCTCATTACACTCAAATGCAAGGAGAGGGCGAAAGAGAGAAGAGAACTAGTGAGGAGAGAGAGAGCTTAGCCCAGCCCAGAAAGATAAGTGAAGCTGGCAGGACAGTCCCAAGCTTGAGAAACTTTTTTGGGAGGTTGATCATTTCTACCTTCATTTCAGACTCTGCTAGAAATTCCATTAATGATTTTTTCCTCCAAAGCCTCGGAACATCTAGTGCCTCTACCTCTCAATCTATCAGCTCTCCGAAGCAGCTTTCCTTTGCAGAGTTCTTCTGTGTCTAGCCTTCACTCTCCACTCCTGTACACACTTTCTCTCTCTCTCAGCAGCTGGAAAAGGGAAACACACCTGCCGGACTCTTATTAAAGGAGGTGATGACTCTCTATGAGGAGAACTTGCTGAAATTCTCTTCCTTTTTTCCTTTTCTTTTCACGAAAACTGATGACAGATTCTCATTAGCTTGTCCTGGGGAAAAATCGCTCTCTCTGTATCACTGTTGTTCATCTTCCTTTCCTTTCTTTAGTTTCTTTTGGGATTTTTTAAATCACGTTAAGTTTGGGATTGGGACAAAAAGCAAACTGGATTGGAGAATTATGAAAAAGCATTATATTACCTGACAGTAGATATGAAGAATTTAATATATTTTAACTGATACTTCCAAGATCCTCATCTATTTCAGTCAGCTGGAGCATATTATATATTTGGTGGCAACAAGAAGAATTTTCAAGTTAATAAGTCAAATATTTATGTTAACAAGGTTTAAATTGCAAGATGTAAGTTAACAACAAAAGGGGTCCTAGAACTGAGCCATGGGGGACACTTGAGTTGAGGAGCAACTCTGAATAGGACTTTTCTACCCAATAGCTAAGAAGTAAACCAGAGTATACCAGAGTATACCTCTGTTGACCATAGCCAAATCTAGCAGCATTATACTACAAGTGATGTCAGGATACACAGAGAGGAGATCATGAGGACAGCCGTCTCAGTACTGCATATTTGCCTGGAAAGATCAACTATGGAAATGAAGGAGGAAGTGTATATGAAGCAAAAATTCTTCCAGTGGCCAGGCGGGAAAGATCATTTATTGGTCTATTATTACTGAAATCAAATGGATCCAAGCCAGCTTGTTGCCAGCTGTTGAGAAATCAATTTTACTGGAAATGGAAATACTATTTATTTAGTAAAATGTACAAAACTATGTAGAGCATTTGGGAAGGGATCTCATGTCTAAGACAACTGGTATATACTGTAAGTGAAAAAGTAAAAAAAGTTTCTTTGTAAAATACTGAATGGATAAGGAATGTTTAAGGGGTCTGGATAAGTCAACTGATAGGACTAGCTTCCCTGCAGATGTTCACCAACAAGAAGTTTTAATGACTTCAGTAAGAGGAGAGAATGAGAATAATTGTCATAGGAGGTTGCCCATTGAAATAATTAGAAATGATATTTACAGCTGGAGATGAACAGATGAGCAAACTTACAATAGGATATTAGCATATGGAGACTTACTGAGCAACGGTGGCTGGGTAGATGGCAAGCAGATAAGGTGAGCAGGATTCTTTGGCAATATGTTAAATCCAAGTCTGGCTAATGATTAGTTCCAGAAAATGTAATTAGTCCAGCCAACCAAGCGGCAGGTACACAGACAAAATTGAAAACAAAACAATATGCAAACCAACAACATCAGAAGCTGGCACTTTATCCCACTCTTCACTCATATTACATAAATGCATGTTTCATAAAATATAGGCACTTCAGTTTATGTAGACTTAACATAAAATGAAGGTAGATGTAGGTTCAAGACCAGCAAAGGTTTTTTGTGTACTCGAGCAAAACACTTCAGGTTCTTATGGGAACAATAAGTGTATTGTAAGTTGCTTTGGATAAAAGTGTCAGCTAAACTACAATGCAATGGAGAGCAAGTCCAGAGGAGCAATGCCAACCGGTCATCATCCAGAGGTACACTCAGCTTCCTGGAACATGCATGTGTGATCGAGGTCAAGAAAGTGAGAGATGCAATGGTGGGCTCATGGCAGCATTGAGTGCTGCGCAATAAAATCCATATGTGCCTAAGCAAGGCTGCCAGAAGAGCTGTTTTCTCTTGGTCACATGCTCCCGTTGGGCTCTTGGAAGCAGACAGATGATAAGAGGGATGGGATTACAATAATTAAAGAGTCAGCAGTTCCTGCATCACAAAGCGTGGTGTTTAAAAATGCTTATTTTTAGAAAAAAATTGTTTAGCAATGCACAAAGCAGTTAAATAAGTGTTCACTTTATGAGTAACCTGAGGGTCTCTTTAATCACAAAAGGTTTTTAGCACATCATTTCCACATAGGTAAATACACTTTTGGGAAATTCTAACAGAGATATAAAGGTTCTTGCATGTAACTCAAGTTGAACTTGTTTTCGGGAACAGGGGGTCTGTTTTTGATCTCAATTTTGATCTCTCTCTCTCTTTTTTTCCCCCAAGCTAAATGCTCAATTTTTATCCAGAAAGGGTTTTTCTTATTTCGTTCTTTTCTATGTTTTGAACTTTTTGGAGTGCTAAAACATAAATGGATGGGATGCTGTCAAATGGCAGGCACATGGCGTAGTTCTGCAAAACAAATTAACTAATGTTTCACAAATCCGAAGCCAGGTTGGTAAAACTCAATCATATGCAATTCGGCTTGGCAGCCCTTAACAGATTTTGCGTTTAAATCCATATAATCCAGCTGTTATCGGTCAGCTCTCTCGCTGTCCGCTCTCTCATTTCCACTCGCCATCTTGAGTATTTTTGCTGGAATCAAAGTAGCAGTGATTGTTTAAGAAATGAAGCCATGACATAAACTAAAGCAGGGCTTGCAATAGTTTTGGCTGTGATACGGTCTTCATGATTACACAGCCATAAAATGTTAATAACAGGAATCTAGAATACGTTTTAAAAACATTTATTATTTATTATAATTTATATGTGTTTTACACAATAGAATGTGACATTTTGGTTGAACTGCCCATAAAAAAAGTGAAAGACACAGGGTCCAATGTTTGTATTTAAACAAAAAAAATGCAAAGTGTCATATTTTATTAAAACAATTAAATACATTTTCCGTCAAAATGAATGCACAGTATTTTTGAGCAGAAAAGTTGTTTAATATTTTATTTAATAATTTAAGGTTTGCATTTATGATGCAGAATCTGTATAAGTAAACTGAACATAACTTTACACAGAAAAATGTTTTGTTCTTTTTTGTATAGACCTAATGTTCCCATAGTTATACTGCTGAAAATAACATTTTAATGTTTTAATGCTAAAATAAGAGGATACAATGTGAGGAGATGGTGCATGTGCTTGGCTGATATGACTGAATGAAAAACCATTTACCCCAGGTATACATATATAAAATTACTGCACAACAATCTGAATTCAAGCATATTACTGAAAGATTCACGAGGAACACGTGACAGATAAAATCTGGTTTTCAGCTGTGATTGTGCTGCGCTCTACCATTCCCTGAGGACACTTGCCATAAATGCAGCATTATTTATTGTGTGAATCCCTCCTCTAATTGTGTTCACCATCAGTCAAGGCTGTCACTTATAGGAATGGATGCGATACGACAGGATGTGGAAATATGGCTTTCTTTGGTCCTCAAATACAGACTCAATTTCTGAACACTTCAAACTGCCTCAGGAGGTGGTTTAATATGCATACAAGACCCAACTCGGCCAAATGTTAATGCAACTAGTTGTTCAGGCCACAAACATAAAAATTAACTTCTCCCAAGTGGAATTATGTCAGCATACAAACGTTTAAGAGTCATACTCAGATGAGAAAGCTACCATAGATGTGTGACATAGAAACTGTAAAAGCAGTTAGACAGACAGACAGACAGACAGACACAGACAGACACACAGACAGACACAGACAGACAGACAGACAGACACAGACAGACACACAGACAGACACAGACAGACAGACAGACACACAGACAGACAGACAGACAGACAGACAGACACAGACAGACACACAGACAGATACAGACAGACAGACACACAGACAGACACACAGACAGACACACAGACAGACACACACAGACACACAGACAGACACAGACAGACAGACACACAGACAGACAGACAGACACAGACAGACACACAGACAGACAGACAGACAGACAGACAGACAGACACAGACAGACACACAGACAGATACAGACAGACAGACACACAGACAGA
>JAUCMT010000059.1:15914868-15925327 GCA_032357475.1 Enteromius thamalakanensis
GTCCCTTGAAAAGATATAATAAAATATTTACAAAAATGTGAGGGGTGTACTCACTTTTGTGAGATACTGTATATACAATAATAATACACTTACATGTAATGTAGAAATAATTGCTAAAACTTTCTTTTCAACAAAGCCGTCATCATCACCTTCTTTTATTCCAGGTAGGTTTATTAAATGCGCCATTGACAGCGCACAGTTTCTGTAATATCAGACTAAAAGAGTTATCACAGCTCTTCTCACATGGACATCGAGTGCTGAGCTCTAGTGCACAGCCAGTTCTGTCCTGAATCACAACTGCTCTGCCATTTCTCACCTTTTTAATAACGGACTTTAAAAGATTTCACTTTCCTTCGAGCAGTCAATGTGTGTTCAATTACTTCGATTGTCTCTGCCGCCATCTTTGAGCAACACGATCAGAGCTCCATGTGCTGAGTGGAAGCAGAGATGTTTGGTTTAAGACGACATGGTTTTATGCCGTAAGACTATAAAAC
This sequence comes from Enteromius thamalakanensis, assembly GCA_032357475.1. Classification (NCBI taxonomy): domain Eukaryota; kingdom Metazoa; phylum Chordata; class Actinopteri; order Cypriniformes; family Cyprinidae; genus Enteromius; species Enteromius thamalakanensis. Next base: position 15,915,363 of record JAUCMT010000059.1, read on the forward strand.
TGTAAAAATCCACGAGGACGGAGTACATTTTACTGGTTCTCTAGTTAAGTGTTATATAAAGTGTGATCTCAAAGTTGAACTATTGGTCAAAGTATTGTAAATCTTTCATTTAAAGCACAGTAATCATCAGCAGACAATAAAAGAGTCAACAGAATGACATCAAGGCTGCTCAAATTCAATTATTTTCCATTTATGCATTTTAGACATTGAGCAACACAGAATTAATTTTACAGTTCATGAATAGAAACTGTTAAAAGTTGAATTTTATATTGCATCTCTAAATTAACTTGTTTAAACAACTTTTGTTGTTACATTAATTAATGACAGTATAGTTAACTTTTTCAATTATTCAAGTATAATTATCTTAGTAAAACATATTCATAATTTGATAAATATTAACAAGGGCATGTGGAGTGTTACATAAATACATACAAAATACAGTAAAATATTGTGAAATATCTAAAATAACTTAAATACAATATAAATGTAATTTATTTCTGCATTATTTCTCCAGTCTTCAGTGTCACATGATCTATTTTAAATCCTTCTTATATGCTGTTTTGCTGCCCAGGAACATGTTTCATTATTATCAATGCTGAAAACAATTGTGTTGCTTACAATTTTTGTGGACACAATGATAAATGTTTCTGTTTTTTGGACTTTTTGATGAATAGAAAGCACAAAAGGACAGCATTTATTTTAATTAGAAATCATTTGTAACATTTACTGTCACTTTATGTTTCACTCTATGTTTTCACATCAGTTTAATGCACCCTTGCTGAATAAAACAACCAAAAAACATACAGACTTACTATACTGTAAAGATATACAAATTTGTACTTACAGTTTACAAAGTGGTTTATTTCTGGAATAACACGTTAAAGTTACTGAGAATTACAACAACAAACATCAGATTTCAAACCCTAAAACTGACTGGTTGTATAACATGTCATACAAACGATTACTTCCTGTCTAAATGGGTGGTTTTTACCAGGATATACTATAATGTGGACCAGACTTGATGCCTCTAGTCAAAGCCTGGTTACATGAGACTACACTGCGCTTAAAAACATCCTTTAGCCTTGACTATATAGTGCTTCCACCCCTTCACTTACTGTGTAAACATACATTAGGGAAAACTGATTGAAAACAGATAATTCTCTTGCTGACAGGACTCATCAAACCTAAATAATACATACTAGATGACCAGTGACAGACGTAATCAAGTCACTGTCAGTTATTCCACTGATCCAATATCAGTCACTTTAGTTCTGCATGAATACCTGTATTAAACAGCGTGCCTAAAGCATATGAGTTTTCCGTTGACGTTAACGTCTTCCTGCGACACCAGAGAGTCGTGTTTCAAGAGCTGAGAGCACTTTAGATGGATCTCCACCTCCACATAGAACTAATGACACGATCTATCTGTCAGTAAATCCAATAACAGTAGGCTGTCACTCAATACCAAGGTCCCGCCCCCTTCATGCCCCTCCACTCACCCTGGAGCTTTCCAGACCTGTCAATAACCCTTAAGACGAGGAGGAGGGGGGGGATTTTAGGAGGTGAAAGACAAATATCTCACTCAGCATGACACTGAGTGGTGGGTTTTCCCTCATGTACTGCATGACTAGATTAAACCTCAAGACAGCGTATATAATGGAGGAGTCAATAACTACAGCAGCTCAGAATACAGGCTTTCAGGTTGACAGGAACATAAGTAAACACCTCTGAGGCTGTTTATACAAGACTGGAATGATAAAGGTTAAACTTCTGTAACTCAAACCTGGTTGTGTGCCTATCAAGCACTTAGGCTTAAAAGATATAGTGAGAATTGTGGTGGGTGGCGGAGGGGGGGTCTCTGTGGTTCTTTGAAAGTAATTTGAACTCATCTGTCCATCAAAAAGTATGCAATTTTTCAAAGCTGTACAAAGCTGTTTCGAAATCAACCAACATTTTTTGCACGTTGAAAAATAAATGCGACCGCACCTTCTGGAAATCACATTTACGCACTGCCTTCGAAATTTTAATTTGTTCTAAAAGAAAACCTGTACTCTGCATTTTCAGAGGTGAGCCAAATGCCGAAATCCAGAAGGGCGATTGTCAAGGTCACTCACTCTATCTTGCACTTTGAATCGAGAGGACGACAAAATTATTTAGTACCCTTTTGCACATTTTTTTTGCGCAATCAATGATTACCATGCATCAGACTCAGTGTGCAAGGTTTCTCTGCGTGAAAAATTAGGATGGCAAATCCTTAAAGTTATAAACGATGCTTAAAGTTTAAAGCAAATGCTTAAAGTTTTAAACGAAATGCAAATCAATAGTAGATCTGTCGTTAACAAGTCACATGATTTCAGGTATGATCCACGATCATTCATGAACAAATAATAATATAACCTTACTTTTCATGATACAATCTAATGATGGATAAAAGTCCTAGTGTAACAAAATGTTGATCAAATGTAACAAATGAAATCGTGTACAGACTCTGTGCGTACAAAGTAAAGTAATGATGCTTTCACATACAGCATGTGAAATTACATATATAATTACGTATATATGCATATAAACAAACATTTTATATAAACATTTGTAGATCTACGACATAATTCTGTAATACTTCTGAAATTTTGTCATGATGAACAAAACAACAGAATCATAAACTTTTGTTGTTTGAAAGTTGTGTTAAATACTACAGTAGTCGTAGTAATCCTGTTAGGATTGAACCAGGGTGATAGCTCTCTACTGTTTTAATACTTCCAGTCATTACACATTAATGTTGGGGAATTATGTGCTCAAACTAGGGCTGGCAATTAATTGAAAAGTAAGCGAAATCGACATTCAGAACCTGTATTCGACCAGGTCGAATATTTCGATTACTTTCCCTTTAAAAACACTACCGCATGTGAAGTCACGTGACCGCACTCCGTTACGTTATCCTACATTCACACCAGACGCGTCTTGCATGATTTGATTATGCTTTTCACGCGTAGTTAAACGCTTGAACATTTTAAGTTTACGTGCTTCATTCGTGCGTGCAATTCTCTTCACAGCAAATGCGAATTTGCGTCATGGGAGGGGCTTCTGCCAGGCACTTCCAGTTTCTGTACATCTCAAAGGATATGACTCCCTTGGCTACAGTAGAGCAAAGCGGGTTTAAACACCTCGTTAAAACCCTCAACAGAAGATACACTGTGCCGTCGCGATTACATCTTTCCTGCGCTGCCAGACATGTACAAGACATAACCTGAAAAGTTTAACATGCTCATGTTTGTTGTGTTGTGTCACACAACACTTGCATCACTTAAGTATTTCAGCACAAAAATATGGCCACTGACGCTAAAAACGTAAATGCAAGTAAGCTTCGCAATCACCGAGCAATTCTGTGTGAATTCCTCTCAAGACTTCTCTAAAATCCCATGCGAGCACAAATCTCTGCACTTGAAGTTACAATCATTTAACCTCTAACCCTCATTTAAAGAGTTCTCAGACTGTCAACATGAGCACACATGCCTCTTCACCCGCCTAAAACAGCATATATTTTATTTTCTTCCCAAGCCACAAGAGTGCGTGAATGATGTGCCCAGCAGAAAGCCTGTTTTCCTAAGTTTGATGCTGATGTCCTGCTTTGAAGCCTGTTTTCTCATAGACAAGTCAGCGACACCCTAACTAGACGTGACATATTTTCGCTGAAATAGGGTCCCCAACAGGGCACTGCTTATTAATAGACATTTTTCACTTCAGCCAGTGCATTCCTGAAACACAAAGCCTCACTTTGAAGACTAGATGAATCGCAGCAGATAACTTAACATATCTGACATGTGGAAGACAGATTGTGCTTCGTAGCAGCATGAAGATGTGAAAGCTATTCTTTCAGTGTTTGAAAAAAATGGATTGCACACATAGATTCCACACGATGTTCGATACAGATCTGTACATTCAATGACACAATAAACAGGTCATTTGTTGCAGGCAGTGATATGTGGGATGTTAATACATTGTAATAATACTGTAATAATACAGTAATAACAGTCCTGTCACAACATCGCCGTCTGTCTGTCAACAGAGTTTCTGTTAGTTGAGCATTTCAGCTTAACCTCTGGCCGTGCTCTTTGATGAGCTCACAAGGGTGTACCGTATCTCTCAACTAGTCTTTATTAAGAACCATAAGGCTTTTAAAGAAAAAGGTCCTGTTTTTAGGTTCCGTTTTGATTTATTAATGCTAAATAAAATTACAAAAAAGTTGTAATATTTAACTATATCAAACATGTATTATTTGTATGTATTAAATATACATGTATTATTACATTTAATGTAATGTAAAGATATTAATCCATTTAAAATTGCTCCATTTGTCTCTATATATACACACACACACACTTAGCTGTACCAATTTAAATTGTATCTTTTGAATTAAAAATGTATTTTTAGATTGATAATTTTAATAATTGAGGCAAAAAAATTAAAATAATAAAATAACCAAACTTAAAATGGCCTACATATATTTCATGGCAGTTACTAGAAGAGTTAATTTGTACAGTCACTCCGGTCTGTGTCATAAAATGAAATCCTTTGAACTTGCCATGGCCGGAACAAAATATGTAAATAAATGTAAAACACATAATCTTTATTTATCAGACCCACGCCAGACAGATGGATCAGCCCACCTGGGAATCCTGCCGGCTCTCCAGATGTCCAATCTGTTGCGATCTGCAGGCCAGATCCAAATGAAAAAGAGCATAAGTGTCTCCCTAAAACATAGAAAAAAGAACTTCAATTAATATTTTCCTCCATTAATCAGTTGGAGATATTTTTTTTGCCAAAAAACAAAAACAGCAGCACAGCAGCATGATAAATATTGCCAAAAATGGAAAAGATTACAGTTGTCTGATCTCAGTTCTCTGAATAAGTTTGGCGCCAATGAACTGCAAGAATCGTATGTTTGATCGCCAATGCCCATCCTGATGCAATGCATGGAAATGCAGCTTGTTTGAAATGAAACCCATAAAAAAAGCACGCAACTTGCATTTCTAAAAATAACTGGCATAGAATAACATGATGCTGAGAAAATAATAGAGTAAACTATTCCTTTATGCTATTTAATGAAATAGTTTCAGAATTGATTATTTTACACAATTAACACTATTAATTAATGCGAAGCTGCTCTGAAACAATCTGTATTAAAAGCGATATAATTATATATAAATAACTGATATATATAACTATGATTCGACTTTCATTTACCTTTATGTACAGGCTATAAACTAAGTTTTAAACAACTACTTGTAGATATGACCCATAAAAATGTATTTTCATTGACGTAACTTAATGTTTGTTTTAAACTTAGACTTCTTAAAACTTTGTTTACCAATTTTAAATATTTTCTTTTTGTACAAGCAGTTTCCACAAGCAGAAAACAATAATGTTTCTTCCTCATTCATTAATGGAAGTATAATTTAAATCTGTGTTATGCATTATGAAGCCAATGTTTTCCTTTACGCCAAAATGTTTTGAAACAGTAGAAGTCTGAGTGTCCTTTCTGGCTCTGAAGTTTTTCAAAGTCCTTTTGTGGCTTCCAAACCCCATGTCTCTGGCCTATACTCACACTCTATTTATGCAAGAAAATGAAGTTGAACACTTGGCCCCTCCTAAATCTGTAAACTACAATTAAGCTAAATTCCAAGTTTATTTCCAAACGCTGTCCTTGTTCCAGACCATGTGAGAGGCTCGAGTCTAAAATTATAACACTTTGGGTCAGGCAGCCTTTGGGTCAGCCAATTCCTCTATCATCTTTCCTTCTACGCCGGTTTCGGAGTCTGAAAAGTGGTTAAACATACTTGTGTCATCTGTCACAGGCAGACACTCAAGAACTTGATTTGAAATACATATATACAGATGAGGTGATTGCGTCTGGCATCAGTACTCTCTTCTATCAGTCTTGGGTTTTGATTGACAGGCGTGTAATTGGGAATCAGTGTCACTGTGTCATTTCACAGAAATGTTGTCTTTCCAATGGCAGCCCGTAGTCAAAAAGGAGAAAATAAGATTTACATCTGACAGGGGAGGAAGGGAGCGTGAGGCCTAGATTATGCCTTCATCGCTGTGGTTGAAGAGGACAGTCATGTGAAGGCGAAGCGTACATGTGCCGTCACAGTCACACTGTCTGGTACAGTAAATTATATGGATTTCCAAAATATATGTATTTTGGCTATAGCTAGGTTTTTAAATGTACTATTTTTTTTTTTATCAAACACACACACACATATCTGTGAACCACAAAACCAGTCAACAAAAACAACAACAAAAACCATTTTATTTGCATTTTAATCATTAAAAAAAAAGTCATAAGTATTTGATCCCCTATAAATCAGCAAGATTTCTGGCTCACAGGTGTCTTTTATACAGGTCACGAGTTGTATGACGTATGCTGCATTCGTAACATAAGTGTCACGTTTAGCTGGAGTTGCCAGCCCAGCTCTTGTACTCAGACTTGTACTCTGTGTTTTCTGTCTGTTTTCATTCATGGACTCTCATTCATGAACTCTTGTCTCCACCCCCTTGTTTCTTTCATCCCAGTCTCCGCCCATTGACCTAATTCCCAGGTATATAAATCCCCGGATGTATGTATGTTTGTCACGGTTCATTGTACTGTCTCTTTGTCGTGTTTTCCATTCGTGTTTCGTTGCTATTCTGTTATTCTCGCCTGCCTTTGACTATCGCTTCTGTTTCTGTTGAAGAACTCCACTCTTGTGAATGCGCATACAGCCGTTGCCGGAAGTCTGTGATTTGAGTTTATAATTTATAAAAATATAAATATTTTTGTTACAAAAACCTATAAATCTGATTCAAAAGATGTGTTAAACCCCCTGAGGGGTATAAGTTAGTTGTACCTATGTGATTTATAGAGCTTCAAAATAATAGCTACTACCAAGCTTGAAAAAACAAGAATACAATTTTTAAAAATCTGATTCCAAACTCAAGACCAAAGAGCTGTCTAAGGATGTCAGGGACAAGACTGTAAACCTACACAAAGCTGAAATGGGCTACAAGACTTATTACCAAGCTGCTTGGTGAGAAGGTGACAACATTTGGTGTGATTATTCACAAATGGAAGAAACACAAAATAACTGTCAATCTCCCTCAGTCTGGGGCTCCATGCCAGATCTCTCCTTGTGTAGTTTCAATGATCCTGAAAACAGTGAGGAATCAGTGCAGAACTACACAGGAGGATCTTTCAATGATCTCAAGTCATCTGGGACCATAGTCATGTCTGAAGTTTGCTAATAAACATCTGAATGATTCAGAGGAGAAGTGGATGAAAGTGCTGTGGTCAGATGAAACCAAAATCCAGCTCTCTGGCATCAACTCGCCAGGAGGAAGAATGCTGTCTATGACCCCAACAACACCATCTCCACCTTCAAACATGGAGGTGGAAAAGCTTTGGGGGTGTTTTAATGCTAAAGGGACAGGCAACTGCTCCGCATTAAAGGGACGATGGATGGGCCAGGGCATTGAAAATGGGTCACGGATGGGTATTCCAGCATGACAATGACCCAAAACATAAGACAAAGGCAACAAAGAAGTCACTAAAGAATTAGTAATGTACTTTAAGCTCCTGCCAGTCTCCAGACCTTACTCCCATAGAAAATCTGTGGAGGGAACTGAAGGTTTGAGTTGCCAAACATCAGCTCTGAAACCTTAATGATCTGCAAAGAAGAATGGGACAAATTCCCTCGAGATGTGTGTAAACTTAGGGATGCTCCGATCACGATCGGCTGATATGTTTGCGAGTTTTGTCAGTAAAGCCGGCTCTGTAATAAGCGCTTAATGCCATCAGGTGCTTGATTTGACATCATATATACTACACTCAGCCGTTCACTGAGCATCCCTAGTAAAACTGGAAAGAAACGTCTGAACTCTGTGATTGCCACCAAGTACTAAGTCATGTTAAGTCATGTCACATACTTAATTAACCTCATTAAAATTCAACTTTTTTGAAACAATATTTTTTCCACATATTTTTGTTGTTATTCTGTCTCTTGCTGTTAAAAGACTAATTATAGACTTACCATTTCTTTGTCAGTAGGGGATAAAATCTTTTCCTCACTGTGTGTGTGTGTGTGTATGGTCAGTGGAAAGAAAGCAAAATGCAGATAATATAATTCAGACATGTGATCTCATATCTACTTATCAAAGCATTCACACTCAAAAGGCTTTTGAGCAACAATAGAAAACAGTTTTACCCTTTTTGAGCATACCGCAAGTTTTTACAAAGTTTCCATTCAATTGTGTGGTTTTATTGCTTTATTCTTTCTTTTTACGATGTTTACTGTTTATTCTGCATCTGCATTAGGCTCTGAACCTCCCACAATCTCTCTTACGCCTTCCGGAAGGAATTTATGAGACCAGAGGTTCATTTGCAGCACTGTCATTCCTACAAACGTGAGACACGGGTGGCAGTTGCCCTAGAGACTACAAGACTTAACCAAGAGGGCAAACCTTTGTAGTGAAGGCCTGCTTTTCTTGTGCTGTAATCCATTGGAAATCAAAGAGCTCTGAGATCAAAAAATGAAACACAATACTTCTACGTGCCGTGCTTTTATCCGCATAGTATGCAGCAATGCTTAATCCCATGCAGGTTCGTGACGTAAACCACATGTGGCGCAAACCTGCAAAGATCTGATGTAAGAATGATGGAGAGAGATGGAGAGCAAGTGGAAGAGAAGTCAGGATGGATGGACAGAGCAACAGACAGAGAGAAAAATAGACAGATGGGCAGAAAGACACAGACATATCAGGATAAAAAAGTCAAGCCAAAACAGAGAAAAAATAGACAGAGTTAGATACACAGACAGTGCAGTGGCACATAAACAAAAGACAGACAGACCTAGACTGGGAATTCCTGCCCTAAAAACGCTGAAACATCCATATAGTCAGTCAGACATGTGTGTTAAATGATTCCCTCACAGAAAGAAGAACAGACGATGAAGGGGCATGTTTTCTATCTTTTGAAAACTGTCTGAAATAAATTAACCAGCTAAGATGACTAGACAATTACTGGGACGGAATTAACCACTTCAAACAAAAGAGTGCAAACAGGTTACAGGTTTTCAGACGTGAACGATTTGAATCATTCATTCAGTGCTTTCCTGCCAAAAATGAACACCATGCGTCTCTCAACGCTTTCGGCAGGCAATTCAAGCCACACAGATGCGGTTAGATAAACTCAGCTTAATAAAAAGCATACAACTGAATTTGATTGGTCCTGATATATAACCTTGTGGTACTCCACTGACTAAAGGAACACGTGTGTCATGCTGTCTGGAATCACCCCCCTTACTGCTGCAGTGACTCACTGATGACTCACTCCCAGAGTAATTCCCACAATCACAGATTATGCACATTACTGAGTGTGTGGAAGCATGAGAATTCCCAGAATTGTTTTGCAATCCCAATGTTTTAGCTCGTTTTTTGCCTATTTTTAACAAACTACCAGTCGAAACGTGGCATACAGGTTTCATTTAGGCTGTATAATACATTATAAAAAATTACATAATAAATATTGATGAGCCCACCACTGTTTTAAAACCGATTTACACATACGGAGCTACGAAGAAAGAGAAAATGCACTCAAATACACCAACTTGCGTCTTTGTATTCATGAACATTTATAAGCATTGTTATGCTCCTGCTTGTGTGTTGACAAACAACCTCCTTCTATTCAGTCTGAATGAAAAGGCAGAGGCAGGAGACGTGTGAAAGTAAACATGAACCTCAGAAGCTCCAAAAATAAACAGCAGTTTTGCCATCAATCACTGTGATGAAAAGAATCCACATGTATGCCACTTCCTCAGGTGAATCCTGAATGCAAAATTCAGTCTGCACGGTTGGATCAGGGGCCTGTACCATGATGGTGGCTAAACAAACTCAGAGTTACAGGATTAGTTTTGGGTTGACAAATCCAA
>JAUCMT010000059.1:15931313-15976086 GCA_032357475.1 Enteromius thamalakanensis
AATGCGGTCAAGAGAGCTGCCTGGAACTACGTTCGCTGTGCGTTTCCTTGAAAATAATTGCACACCTCAGAACGTTCATCAGCCAATCAGATTCAAGCATTCAACGGCCCCGTAGTATAAATAATTATAATTTATATGCATATTTATGTTAAATTAATTTTATTTTAAGTTTAAAGCCTGTATTTTTTGCATAACTTTTTTTATTAGCTATAACATGTCTTGCTGTCTTGTTGATAACCAAATGCGTTGGTTCATATAATTTAATCATATCAGCATGTACAACTGAACAGCTGAGAAGAATTGTCACATTAAAAAGACCAATATATCAGTTTATCTCACATGTACTGCTGCTGTAAGTTACATACAGATAGTTGGATCTGTTTATACACTCTCACAATCATTTGTTTTTGCTTAGCATTTACATTTGCTTTTGTACATGTAGCAGATATTTTGTTTAAAAGAATAAACATTTCATTTGTAATAATTGAAGTATTCAATTATTTAAAGAGTCAATTTATTTATGGATATCAGTCAACCAAAAAAACAAAAAAAAAGTTTCAAATCAGTTTAAGATTTTATTTTTACGGAAAAATAAGCATTTAAGCTGCTCAATATTTTCTTGGTTTTTCTCAGGAAGTATCTTCACTGACGTAGTGGGCAGCTGAAGTATAATCAAGGCTTTCCTTCACTCTTGCTGAAGGCATAACTGTTATAATACCACCGACTGTCTCCATCCTTGGCCCGTCCCAGTCTTTCACCCAGCCATCGGGCTGCTTACAGCATATGCGACTTTCTCCGCTCTCCGCATCTGGCCCCTGACCCATTCTGTCTCTCTTTTTTTGACTCTTCTAAACAGGTGTTCGCTAAATGATTATAAATTGGTGGCTGAGTAAACATTCATCGTGGATCCATGCAGGGCCTGGGCTAATATAATTAGAACCCAAACATCAGGACAGTGAGGCCTCCCCATCTGTCCATTTTGTCCTCCGCCATGCAACTTTAAGGAAAAACGGATGAAGGGATGGGAAAAAAGATGAGCGCCCGTCCCCTGTCGCCCTCTGCCAAGGCATTGAACAGCACGCTCGATTTGTGAGACGTGGCAGCTGGCCTATACCTGCAAGCATCTTGAGAAAGGACGGTAATTGTCTGGAAGAGTGTGTTCGTGAGAGCGAGCACGTGTACATGAATGTGTGTGTGAGCAGAGCGTTTCCAGAGGATGGGCAAGGAGATGGCAGGTTCCTAAGGGATGAGGAGGAGATCTGTCTCAAGGACACACAGCGCTCATCTCTCTAGCTCACCTTCCGTTTATCCCTCGTTTTCCTCCCTCATCTCAACCTCACCTTGCCTGCATTAAATTACACTCTGTCAAAAACTTATTTTGGGCCCTGTTTCCCAAAAGTGCTTGGCCTCGTAAGTCACTTTCACAACATGAGGGAATATAATTCAAACCCATCAAGCCAATTTCAAAGATTTACTCACTTAATTGTTTTGATAAGGGCAATAAAAACAGGCCGTTAAAAAAAAATATGTTGAAAATGAAATTGAAAATAAAAGCCTAGACGAAGTAAGCTGACTCAGCGGAAGACCAGCAACAGCGCATTTGCCTTGTTTGGTGTCCCAGGCTGGTCTGGTTTTGGACACTAGATAGGTTATTTTTTTTAAGTTGTGCTAAAAAACACTTATAACTTAAACTAAAAACTACAAAAAACTACACTAAAATAAAATACTGTTAAGTGAAACCTTAACTGGGTAATTTAATGCAAAATAAAATTAATAAATAAGTATTTTATATTAAATTATTTACTTTAAAAACCAAATTGCAAGAAAATCAAAAACATTTTAAAAATACACATTTTTGCTTTGTATTATTTTTATAAGCAGCAATATGATTTAAGCCAGAAATGTCCAAAAAACAGTTAATAAATGAATAATAAACAGAGTAAACTGTTTTTCTGACAAAAAATATACTGAATGTTATATTTCATGCAATATGGTCTACCAAGCAACATAGTGCATTAATTTTATTATATATTGGTTTTAACATGGGTGCAATGTGTAATAAACCTGCATTAATAATAATAATAATAATAATAATAATAATAATAATAATAATAACAGTAATAGACTATTGGAAATATTTTATTTATTTTTTTTCTTAAAATAAACAGGAAATATTTTATGTTTTTGTTGCATTACAGAAGATTTATCTACTAACCAGCACAACAGCGCTTTGGTCTTCTGAAGGTATTTCGATATCTATTTCCATTTGTCTCACCCTCTGTTTCTTTCTCGCCACCAGAAGAAGCTCTTCTGCACTGCTGAGTCTTCCTCTGAAACACTCAGGCAGAAAAAAGTTGGGAAATGAACACCAGTCTGACCAGTGGAGGCCTGAAGGTCTGCCATCTGCCACCATGCCTGAGTCGCGGCGGCGGCCACCTTCAGAACATATGCATCAAAGCCCTGGGTGAGTGGACTGAAGGAGTCCCGCAGAAAGCCAGCAGAAGTCCCGCCCCAGGGCTGAGGACCGAAACCAGGCGGCTCAGCAGAAGAGGAGCTGACGGCCATCTTTGCCATCTCTTTTCTCCAGTAAGGCCCACCAAGGTCAGGAGGACAGCATGCCGGTGAGGGCCCGCCAGCAAAGGAGGAAGAGAGCTTGGCAGCGACTGCTCTCTCGCTCTGTCCCTCTCTGTGTCTGTCAGGGCCTCAGGCGTTCTCCTTAACAAAAAGCTCACAGAGGGGAAAAACACTGCAACTCTTTTATCTCTCTTTCTCTTTCTCCTGCTAACAGAATGTAGGAGGAGGTACTGGGCAAGCCATGACAGCAGTGGGCCCATTTGTTTAAATTACAAAGGGATTCTGTTATTTGTTTTTAAATGGATAGTTCACCCCAAAATTTTAATTTAGTCATTATTTACTCACCCTCATGCTGTTCCAAACCTATATGCTGTTTCTTTTCTCTTTTTTTTTTTTGCTTGTTTTTTTTCCCTGCTTCTCAAAAGAGTAATTTTGTCAAATATTCAGAAAGATATTTTTCATATACTGTGATAGATCATGACCACATCTATCAAACTCCAAAAACAACCTCCCAATCCATACGACATTATACTATTCCACGTTTCCACATATTTTTTACAAATAAATATGTTTCCACATATTTTTTACAAATAAACCTGTCTATTAAGGTTTTGTATACAGTTTTAAAAAATAGGATGTAATGCAATATTATCTATAATGTATTTTAAAAATATTTTAATGCATTAAATATACTTTGTATAATGCATGGTATCTCAATAATAATTGTAACCATGCTTATAATATATTTATTTATTGAACACACCTTTAGATAGTAAAATGGCGCAAAAATTGAGAAAGTTGTCTTTATATACACACATTCATTAGATCAGGTAGTTTATTCACCCATTGCTGTCCATCGATCCACTGTTAACTGAATCATCGCGCCGGCGAGTTTAATCTGAAAACCAAATCTCCCAACAAATCTTTATTTTGAGTCAGTTTTATTCTAAGCACCCAGTCAAAGACAATAAAACACTGGCTCAGTATCTAAAGGTTACATACTCCTTCAAGTGTATTTCTAAGGAAAGGGCAGTATACTACTGTAAAACAGCCCAGTTTCTGTGTGTCATATATCCTGACAGATTTTCTCTCTTTGGAGAGGGTAAAATGGTATTGGAGCGTCTCCTCAGAGACAGATGGGGGTTTGTGGGTGGCAGGGCTGTGGGCAGTCCTTCCTGACTTAAGGGTTAATAGCCAGTCCACAGGGCTGATCCACCTGCTTTTTAATTAGTGTTTTCTGTGCTCACTCGTCCATGCTTGCGTGTCAAGTTTGAGCTAGTATTACAGGTTCAGCAATCAAGATTAAGTTATACACTTAATCAGTGTGACAGCAGATCATATTAAATAAATTAATAAAATAGCAAATAAACATAAAAATACTCAGCAATGTAAATCAAAATTGTGTATAGCTTTAAATAAGCGATTTTAGCACAGCCATGCTTTTATTTATCTTAAGTATGCCTAAGAATACATCCACAGCTTTTAAAAGACATATTTAAGACTAACCCTGTTTGTACTATCTAGCTTTAATGTCTATCTCAAAAGCTGTGGATTTGTTCTTTATGTAAGGATAGACAGTTATCAAATTGAGCTTTTTATATAATTTTGCTGGAAACAAGTAAAATCTTTTTGCCAAGTAATGCTTGTATGAGACCTTTGAGACCTTGACAGTTAGTATGTAAGAAGCAATGCTTTTATGGTTTTGTACCATAAAGGAAAAATATAAAGTCATCATTTGTGTCATTTATTCTTTATTCTGCAACGGTAGAGCAATATGTATACGTGTGTTTTACCTAATATTGAACATTTTTCTTATACAGTATGCTTATGTGCCTCCTTTACATTCAAAAGAATAGTTCTGCTAACAAACGCCTGTGTTTAACTGCTTTTTATTAATCAAAGGGATAAAATGAATATTCCATGAAAATACTGAGCATTAATGTAGTATAAATATGCCCATAAAGTATAATCTGTTCAAATGAATCCAGTGAATGTTATATGAATATCATGCTCATCACATACAGTACTTTTCTATTCTGTAACACTATCCTTGTAAAATCAAACAGTGACTTTTTTCAGTGCCAGAGGGGTACAGGTGAAACGCTTGCCCTATGTGGCACTAAATAAATCAGCACAACCTTTGGCTTGACCTTTTTTCATCCTGCGAACTTTTCCTGACCTTACAAGACATGCTCGGATTAAAGGCTCTTTCTTCTGGCTCACCGGTGACCCAGCACCTCCGCCCCTCCGCGCCCTACCTATCTCCCATCCGACTTCACTGCCTTCCCTCCCCTGTAGGCAGATGAAGTTCAATCCATCCCTACTTTTGTTTCATATCCTTAAGATCTATCACTTCAAAAGCTGCGACTCACTGCGGCCACCACTGAACACAGCGAGAGGCCACTCAAGAATCACCTCCATCAACGCTGTCAGGACCCTGAAGACCTTCAGCTCCACACTGGGGGCCCCTCCGTCTGCCTCAGGGGGGCCCCTAAGCCCTGTGACACCCAGGGGCCCTGTAAAGCATATCA
Source organism: Enteromius thamalakanensis (assembly GCA_032357475.1). Taxonomy (NCBI): domain Eukaryota; kingdom Metazoa; phylum Chordata; class Actinopteri; order Cypriniformes; family Cyprinidae; genus Enteromius; species Enteromius thamalakanensis. The sequence goes on from JAUCMT010000059.1 coordinate 15,936,419, forward strand.
AAGATGAAACATCAATGGGAGCCACTTGAAGGATGCGCTACAGAGCTGGAGAAAAGGCCACGCTAGAAAATATGACGCCAGAAATCTCGCCGGGAACTGAAAAGAGAGGAGGCGTTATTCTTTTGAAACACCCAAGTCACAATTATAACACACAAACGTCACTTGCTAAAATAAGTCCTTCAGGTCAACATACTGCTTGCGTAATGAGGAATTATTTAACATACCAAGAAAATGTACAGTTCAGTATGTACACGGCTGTTCAAAATATATATTTTTTGTGAGGTTTTTAATAAAAAATGTGTAATTGTACTCAAGGATGCACTGAATTCAACAAGTGTCACAGTTAAACATTTATAATGTTACAGCAGAATTTTAAAACTTTTCTATTCATAAAAATTCCTAAGAACTTCCTCAGAGTTTCTAGGGAAAAAGCAGCATCAAATTCTCATCATTTCTGATGGGTCATGTGACATTGAAGACTGAAGTAGTAACTGCTCAAAAGCAGCTTGATATATCTTCTATAATAAATGATGATAGAAATAAAATGCTAAAATTACATTAACAATATTTCATGATATTTATGAATTATAGACTTTGAATAGATATATAGATATATAGATAACATGACACAATCAGAATTACCACACATACATGTGACAGATGAAAGCAAGAATACACAAATGTCACTGGCTGACTGTCCATTTTGCACAGCCTGAGTTCCATCTGCATTATTGTTCACTGGTGTTTATACATATGCACATTTTGGCTGTTGAGACATCTTATACCATGCATGACAATTCCAATATATTACAGAGCCATGATTTTTTAAACCAATATATATGAAAAGTTGATATGTAAAAGTGCCATTTGAAATGTTCTTCTAAAATTTTCATTTTTTTCAGTAATTCCACTTTAATGGCAATGAATATGCTCGTTTGTTATTAAGTGAAATAACAGAACATAAACATAAGGGAAAAAATGCTCATTTCAGAAGTAATCTTCAAATAGTACTTCAAATGTTTTTTTTGCATCTGAAAATGGAGTGTGTATATGTAAGGAATAATTGACGATTGATTATTTTTCTAATAATTTAACGGTCCGGAGTCAATTATTCTGCTGATACTAAGGTTGCCACACCTCAAGACATCGATCAGATGATATATTTCAAGGGATTCATAATTTTTTTTTACTTAAATCACTATTGTGAGTAGGATTATTTCTTCTGCATCTCATCCAACGACTCTTTTGCTAGTTCCAAAACGTCATTTTAAACCTGGGAATGGGTTGCCACACTAGGCTAACTGAAAAAATCGTAAGGGCAGCGCTGACAACATGTTTTTGTGTGAGTGTGTAACCGTGGTGTGCGTGTGCAAGGACGTGTGATTATTACAGTTAACTATGCGAAGTTATATGGAACTGTAATGCGGTTAAGAGAGCTGCCTACGAACTACGTTCGCCGTGCGTTTCCTTGAAAATAATTGCACACCTCAGAACGTTCGTCAGCCAATCAAATTCAAGCATTCAACGGCCCCGTAGTATAATTGCAGGTAATGGCCATCATTGTTATTTTTAGCACAAATGCTGAGACCATCAAGAATAATTTCTTCGTAATGAAGGTGTTTTTGTTGTAATTATTAGCCTATGTATTCGGTACTAAAATGTTTTTGGAATTATTCAGGAGTTAATTGTGTGTGATATTTTTTGGTTATGCTTCAGCGACGCTTTGCTAAGCCGCTTGATTGCCATAAAACCCATTTTAAAGGTATTTGATCATTGTTAGTAAGGCATTGATCTCAATCTCCAAAGTTTAAGTGATTTAAAAGGTAATACTAGTCACAGCTCCAGCAGTTATGGGGAAATAATCATGCTTAATGCAAAGATAAGCTCTGACTTTCACCCTAATGTGCATTGTATCCTCCGTGTGAACGCTGTGGTTGGCGACTGTGTGTGAGTGTATAAATCCCCACAGGCTGACCTCAATGTACAATGCCGACACAGTATTGATTACACATGAGCGAGTCAAATCAATAAGCTCCTCAGGTTGCAGAATATAATTACTTGGCCAAATCAAACACTACTCTCAGCAAACTTACAAAATGTTGCGGCAATAATCTGTGGGAGGTTTTTATAGCCAGAAGTGTGAGTTCATCTTGTATCTCTGGTAAGATGGATTTTTTTTTTACTTTTGGAAAAGTAAAGTAAAGCAAACATCTCTCATATGAGCCTTCTTTGTGTTCTTTTGCAGTGGCTAACATCTTGTGGAGAGAAGAAGGTGAGTAAGCATTATGTTTCAATCCAGTATTAATGTGTAGTGTCTGTCTGGACTCTAGTGTATGATAGTGGTAATGTTGAAGTTACCCTTGGTTAGGGTGGATTTGAGGCCTGAACAAACTTATCTTTGTCATACCACAGGTCTGGGGATTGGAAACATGTTCTATGTGTTTTATGAGGATGGTATTAAAGTTATCCAGCCAGTGGCCTGTGAGATTCAGAGACACATCAAACCCAGCGAGAAGCTGCTTGGCCTGCAGGTGAGCTGTCGTAAAAGAAATGTTTAAGCACTTGTAAATATGTGACATGAAGCCTCTGTTTTGCCTCCTGCGTACTGTAACCACAAGCTTAGTGTGAAGTTTATTTATCAGCATTCTTCTGCAATTATTTTACAACTAAAATGATTGATTGGTGTTTGCATGAATGATGCTGTATGATGCAAGTGTTTTTTGCATCCATTCGTCCATCCTTTCGTTCTTCCTTCCAATCTTTTTCTTACTTTTCAAACTGCTTCTTATTTCATCCCTTATTCTGTTCACTTATGCACATTTATGTCTTTCCAACCATTCTTTTCTCCATCATCTATCCTTTTCTGATATTTTCTTTTCTGATATTTACTTCTTTTCATTCATCCATCCACCCTTCTTTCCTTTCCCTTGCAAACTTCCCGGTGCAAACTTCTATCCGACCATCCATCCACCCAATCATTCACCTGTCATTTTCCTTCCTTGCTTTCTTCCTTTTCTCTGTCATTCTTTTTATAATACGTTATTCCTCCATCTTTCCACCCTTTATTCTATTTCCCCACCCATCCACCCATTTTTTTTCATTTCTTTCTTTTTTAATCTATGCATGTTTTACTTTTCAACTCTTCCTTCCTATTTTGCTTCCTTCTGTCCTTCCTCTCTTTCAGTCAATTCATTTTCAATCCTCCTCTTCTTTCACACTTTCCATTCATCCATTCATTCCTTTGTCGTCCTTCAATTTGTTATCCATCCTTACTTCTTTCCAAACATTCTTTCCTCCATCTGTCATTTTCTTATTGGGTTTTGGTTTCATCCATCCCCATCCGTCCTCCATCCATAGTTTTTTTTTTCTTTCCATTATCCATCCTTCCTTCCTTTTCTGATTCTCTTCCACTCTTTCTCCAACTACCCATCTTTCCTTCCCTACTTCTTTTCTTTCATCCATCCATCAATCCTTCCTTCCTTTTTTATTCGGTCCAGTCATTCATCTGTCATCATTCCATCCTTGCTTCCTTTCCCTCTTTCATTCTTTCTATCCATCCATCATTAATCCATCTCTCCAACTTTCATTCTGTTCACCTGTCCTTCCTGCCTGCTTTTTTTCCTTCCTTCTTTCTTCTTCTACTGACATGACCAGTAATTTAGCCGCATGGAGTTTGATCCTCTGCACAGACATCAGTTGAGCTCCTCCTTCATCACTTTACATCACTTCGCCCCTTCTTGAATCTGCATATCATTTCTCGGCTCTGATAGACAGCTGCTAGATTTACACAAGCTATTAAATGATTGCCTTCCTCTGTTCTGCTGTTACGTTGGAGCTGGATATGCTGATGAGACAGCTGTGTTTGTTTGGGGCTCTGGGCGGTGAGAGCTTGAGTTTCCAGCCTCCAGAGAGGCAGCAGGCCTCTATTAGGACATCAATCAAATGCCAGGCCTTAACGGCAAGCCCCGGTGCAAACTCTGTCTGGGGAAGAACATTTAGAGAGCATAATGATGTGTTTTTCCTATGTTCTGCTTGTGGGAAATCACTATTACATGTACTTCCCATGTTGAAGATCATATGGATCGCATTTGTGTTTTTTGGCCAACACAGTCTCACTCCAACTCGTCACATTTTGACGCTTGGTCAAAACAGTTTTGCATCGTTTTTCGACGCTCAAGGTACCCCTTTTCCAGTCACTTTTTGATGCAAGGGGTCCTCCGTTGTTTTCAGGTGTTAATGTAATGGTTTACATGCATATGTAAATTTATTATGTAATTTTATAATTATCCTAATCCTACCTCTGAATAATATTGCACATACTAATCGTAAACAAGCTGTATAAATACATTACAAACAAGTCATGTCACATTTGAAGTCTTCTGAGGTGATCTTTTAGTCTTTATGTAAAGAAGAGAGTAAAACGCAAGGTTTTAATCACTAAAAATGATCCCACTCCATTCACGCGCTCTCATCTCATTTAGAAAACATACTCCCGTCTGGTAGCACGATGCAATCGATCACGAGACACGCAAGAGCCAATGATATTTCACAACCAACGTTGACGTTAGGATTCTTGAAGCGCATTTTTTGAAATCGCTCACAGACTACAGAGAGCACAGGACATACACGGAAGACGGAGACAGTGACCACATCTATTCCTCTCACAAATCAATCGGTTTGAATCAGAAGACTTGGAATATTAATATCATTCAAATAAATGATGACGGTGGTTGCATCTGCCTGCTTTACCTTGTGTTTTATTGACAGATGGTTTAGTAGCTGGGGTTGGGTTACGTGCTCTTAAATGTGTAAATAATATCATTTTAAATAAAACTGTTTTGACTGTTTACATTGAAAAATCATACCCCTACAGTACATATATGCAATAATGCCAATGTTTTTAAAAAATATTAATTTTAATTATGACGATAAAATAAAAAATATATTGCACCGGCATATTGACACAAAGGGTTTCCTATTTAAAACAACGGAGGACCCCTTGCGTCGAAATGTGACTGAAAAGTGGCACCTTGAGCATCGAAAAACGACGCAAAACTGTTTTGACAAAACGTCAAAATGTGACAAGTTGGATTGAGACTGTGTTGTTTTGGCAGCTTACTTAGCAGTAAATGGTAAAGCGACATGATTACATTTCATGAGTACACTTTTAAGTCTTTTTAGAGCGTTAAACATAACCAAATGTTTAGTTCTTGTGCTAACATACTATTTGAGTTTTGCAAAAATGTTGCTTGACCAGACGCATCCAGTCCAGTCACATCAGTCTATGCCTCCGTCTTGATTGTCGTCGACAGCCCTTGAGTAGCCCAGTCAACAGAATCACCACAGGAGATTCCCACTTCTGCACAACCTCTGTGGCCATCAATCAAGCAGCTCTCACGTCTTTAACCACAGCACATTCAGCCTCAGGCCTGGCAACCGCTCACATTTTGACAGAGTTTGTCTCCATGATGACACTTCTGCCCAATATCAGTCCACATCCACAAGAAACCATTGTCTGAGGCTGGCACTAGAGAGTCTTATGATGTTTCATTTCATGGTTTAATTTTTTCTAAAGAACGTGTTTATTTTTGTGGCCTTGGGGAAATGTTCAGTAGCTCTGCTGACCTTCAGCTCAGAAGTGTTGGTCATAGTTTCCATTTACATAAAGAGCCACCTCTGAAATGCATTTACTCTAATAATCTTTAATGTTTAGAGCAGTCTGTTTTAAATGACCCTTTTTTGTATGTTATATCTGAAGGAGGAGGTCTGTCCACAAGTGGAGGGAGAGAAAGATCAGAAATGTGTGTGGACATCGGCCGTCAATGTGAAAGACAAGTTCATTTACGCCACACAGCCTTTGCTGAACAGGTTGCTCATTGTCGACATCCAATCCCAGAAAGCTGTTCAGGTAAGCCAGTTAATCATTAACTAAAACATTCTTCTTATGTGCATACCATAAACACCAATGGAATATATGCGATTCATAATCCTCACATTTTTTAAATTAAAATTCTAGTTGGTATATTTTAACATGTTTATTTAGCATGTTGATTCTTCATTTGCACATGGTATGCAAATTTTTCTTTTTTTTCTGCCATGGGCACTCAATAATCTGTTGTTTGAGTGGTTTCCTCAAGATGCTCCAAACCAGCACACAAAACATTGACTGATTTGCTGAAAAGAAATTACTGAAAACAACGTTTTGTTCATGAATAAAATTAGCTTTTTTATGAACCCACCAAAGAGAACTAGGCAGTATTGTGATTGTTAAATTAAACCAATAAATTAGTTTTGGGCAATTGAAACTAAATTTAAAAATAGATGTTAATTAAATTTAATCAAGTACTAAAATGACTAAAACTGGTCAAAAAATAGTAGTATAGTAAAAAGTAGTAGGACAGCATGAGAAACTTTAAAACAGCCAGTTTTGTTTCAGAGTGAATGCCCAGATGAGTGCCAGCAAGACTTTCTCCATTCCAGGCCTCACTTTTTGACTTCCAATAAGCTTCATAATGTGCTGACAAGGGTCACACTTGGGATCATCACCTGGGATAGCAACCTGATCTGTTAGAATCCGAGAAACACAGAGAAGAGTCTAATATGTGTCTACAAATGATGTTTTAAGCCTGAGGATTCACTATTCAACCAAAACTTTTTTGTGCTATTTAAAATTTCACACATCTGCTAAGGATAGTGACTAGAATTTGTTTATCTCTACTGAAGAGTCTCTATTATTTAGTCTAATCCTCGTAAGGAGGAAGGGATGTGCTGGGATAAAAATTCAATGTGCACATCTGCTCCCACAGATTATTGCAAACATGGAGATTGACGCTGACAATCTCCCTCCTTCATCATAGCTACACACAAACACTAGTTCTGTCTTCGTTTCTTTTAATGCTGTGCGTTGTCGAAACAAGCTGTTCAAATGCTCACATTGTGAGGCACTTAACAGTGAATGCCGCATCATATGAATACATTTATCTGAAGTTTGAAAAAAAAAATGTCCGGCCTACTGAGAAAGAGGGTGTGTAATCATTTTTGCAACGCTCAATGTGCAAATTAACATTTTTTTCATATTCGTGTGCATCCATGTAAGCACAATGAGGTGTGAAAATTGCACAGTAAGGCTATCACTGCACAAAATGAATCATTTGTTTCCCAGTGGAATATCTCCAGCCAGGTGACAGAGAATGGATATGGATGCAGAGCTATTATTGCAAACGGGCTGAGCTATTGTTGCTGTCAGCACTTCATTTAAAATGCACACCCATAACCAAACTCTGCATGTGCAAAAAAACATGCAGCTGTGCTTTTGGAGGCTACACACGTTCTCTCTGTCATGGGTAGTTGCTTTGGTGGACTTGTAAACTTTTATGGTGACTTTTGTAGAATGTTAAAAAGCATGGGTGTGAATCTGCTTTGTGAATTACCATAATGAGTTCCAGTGATTTCATTGAATTCTCACAGGGATGCTTGAAAAGCAAACAATGTGGAAAATTGATCAATTTTTCAAAGACACTCTACTGACCAGGGGCAAAAATGCTGAAGCGTCTGTCTTAGTTGTGCATAGCATGAGATAATTATAACATTTCACCCCACTTAATGATGAATGCGGTGTGGCTTCTTTTTGATTGCATTGTCTGTCTTTTATAAGTGAACTATTATAGTGTGTGTTATATCCAATGACTAATATATGAATATATCTATATTTGTTTATGTTTTAAAAGAAGATGCACACCAAGGCTTCAACTGTTTGATTAAATATACAATATTTGTGAAATATTTTTGCAATTATATAAAAACATTTTTATTTTATTATAATAAAACTAAGTAATTTATTCTTGTGATAAACATTTTCAGCAGGCATTCTGAAATCATTTTAATATGCTTCACATTAGTTATTATAATACATTTTGAAAACATAAATCTTGTTTTGCACCAAAATATTATTTCAGGACTTTGCTGGATACAACTATTTGCTTATTTTTATATAATGTATATATAATGTAATTTATTTATTTATTATTTATAGATTAATTGAATTTACTTTGAAATTAAAATAAAATTTTTCTAATGGATCGTGAGGTTTTTTACCAACATAAGATTTGCCCAGCCATACTATACTATATAAACCTAATTTTCTGTCAAATGTTGCTCCATTATCTGATTTTGATAAGCAGATGGAAACTGTTGATCTGCTGTTGTTAACAGACTGTGAGCACCGACCGGGTTCCAGTGAAGCTGCACTATGACAAGTCTCATGACCAGGTGTGGATCCTGAGCTGGGGAGATATCGAAAAAAACTTTCCAACCCTCCAGGTACGTCAAATCACTCCAGATTCATCACTGAGTGTTAATCACCACCTGATGCCTCTTCAACAAGAGCACAGGGACGTTCTGCCTAACTACTTCTCTCATCTGATTATTCAAGTATCTGAGTCGGCCCTGCTGAGAGTGTGTTTTGATGATTTTAGTTGACATTTTTGGACCAATCCCAAGTGATGTAAAATTGAACCAGCATAGCAAGGGGTCTCAGTGGGGTTCCAAATCGCATAATTGGCACTGTCTCATCCCCCTTAATGCATAGTTTTGGTTAATGACACACAGAATACACTGAGTTCCTCAAACAGAAGGGGCATTTCTCTTTTAGTCTCCCACTTGCGTGTGTTCCTGTGCACGATCTCTCATGTTGCTATTGTGGCTCTTCAGGTGATCAGCCAAGCCAGTGGAAGCACGTCCCACCACACCATCCACACCCAGCCAGTTGGCCATCGCTTCGACAGGGTGGAGGATTTCTTCATTCCTCCCATAAGCCTCACTATCAATCACATCAGGTAAAAGAGAGAAAGAAACCCACCATATATATATATATATATATATATATGTGTGTGTGTGTGTGTGTGTGTGTGTGTGAGCGCATAGTGACTGTGATTAGAACTCTAGTTCTGGATAGTGTGTAAATTGCATTCAGGAACTGACATTTAGATCTTAATAAACCATTTTGTGCATTCATAGTCACTCACATGAGAAAGTAGATTTAGAGGTAGTCAAAGGGGGAAATGTGAGTTTAAACCCTGAATAAACAGACCAGGAGATGTTGCATGGATATGGAAATCTCATTTGAATTGATTAAAATCTGAGTTGAAAATTACTGAGCATGCCCTGATCCTCTTATTGTCCCCTGTTGGCAGATGGATGTTTACTTTCGCTATCATGTCGTGCTAATATAAAAAAATAATGACTCACTTCCAAATGCTAGAGAGATTACTTGTTCTCTTCAATGAGATAGCAAGTCACGCTAATGACAAGAGTGGCAAACAATGTAAAATGTTCACAAAAAAATTACAATGTGACGGTTGTGAAGAAAACGTAAGCTCTGTTCCAAAATCTTGCTGTTTGCTGCCTACGTTAGCGACATCCGAACTGAAAAGAACCTGAGAGTGCCAGTGCCAGCTCACTTTTTCAGCAGCCAGAAGATCAGATCAGAGCCGTAGACTTACCTTGTGAGCCAAGTTGATTGACAGTTTTTTTTGCAATCTAATCAAATTAACTAAGATTCATATCTTTATCTGGTCATTATCATAACTGAATCTCATGATTATTAAATGCTAATAGCATTTATCCTGTTTACTCATCTGTGTGTAAACAATGTTTTCTAGTTCAAATAGCTTGTGTCTCTTATTATAATGTTAATAAAGGTTTAGGAAAATAAACAAATTCAGTTGCAGATCCTCAGCACAGCTAGTGACCAGCTTTGTAAAAAGACACGATCTTATAGTCCCACCATAGAGAGTTCATCCAGAGGATACGGCCTAATGCACAAAGACCAGTTTAATTTTCAATCCTTTCGAGGCCTGAGATAATATGGCTTACACGCATGCCACACACACACTCACAAAACACACGCTCTCCTCCTAGTCGAGTCACTGAACCCAGCTGTTTGCTTTCGCTCTAATATTTACCAGCAGTAATACTCTGCTAGTTTATATGTGGCGCACTACTATTCGCTTCCTGTCACTAGAGTTCAGTGCGTGTCAGTCTCGTTTTTCTTGAATAAACTGCAGGACACTCAGTTGAGGGTATGTTCACTTTTTTTAGTGTGCTGTCCCAGTAGGCTGGTGACATTTAGTGGTGCTGTCCGCTCTCTGATGGAGTAATGTGTTTCAGTGCTCCGAGTCAACAGAGTGCAACATCAGCGCTCTAGACTGAAATAGAGGTTAACGCCAGTGTAAAGTATTATAGCCCTCTGATCTTCGCCTGGCAAGAGTTAGGATTTAACACGTGCAATAGCTTTGGATGGAGAAATTGCGTTCCTTTGTAAATGCTGTTACAGTATGTTGTATGTTTGAGTAATTATGTCATTGCTCTAAAGGGAATAAGAGAAAGATAAAGCGATTATGTAAGAAAAAACAGACTCTCAGATCAAGACCAGACATGCTGGTCTCAAAGATATTTTCATATAAAGTGTATTGGCACCTCTGAAACAACTAAATGGAACTGGATTTGCCACAATCTCAAGCTAAATTATAGTTAATTATAGTAGTTTGTCTGAGCAAGATCTTTTAATAGATTTTTTTTAGGCCTAAATGAACTCTGATTGAGAGTTCAGTGGCCTCATTTATTAAATGTTGCACAGAAACGATCCTAAATGTGTTCTTATGATCATGGCTCAAATGTTCATATGAGGAACGTACAAACAGAAAACGTGTAAAGGCCTTTCTTTCAGATGTGATATCTACAGTATGAACCGCAAATGATCCCGAACCTCTTGTCCTCTAAACGACTCCTAATTAATGTCACTAACAAAATATCATCATATCATCAAATCATCATAATTTAAAACATTTTCAAAAACCTGCAATACTCCAGCAATAAAAGGTAGTGTACATCTGCACTTTTCCACATCAGAGGTATGACATATGAAAAACATAATAGATTTAAGTAGTGCTATCAAATGATTAATCACATGCAAAATAAGATATTTATTATGTATATGTAACATTCAGTGTCTGTTTTGAGTTTCGTTTTCTTGTCTGCCTGGTTTAGTTTTGTTTTATTGTTATGCCCATATTTGGTGTTTCCTGTGTTATTAGTTAATTTAGCTACACCTGTGTCTCCCCAGCTGTCGTCTCTTTAGTTCATTGGCCCTTGTGTATAAATACCTTTGCTGCGTCCGAAATCGCATTCTTCTCAAGTAGGTACTACATTTAAAACCGAACGTACTACCCAACCGCTAAACAGTAAGTTCTATATAGTATGAATGGGGGAAGTCTGAATGGAATTCGGACATACTACATCCGCAATATTGATGTTGTCATGTGTCATGCGTCGTTACTACAGTGCGACAATTTAAACTTTCAATAAGTCATCTGTTTATTTCATAAGTCTTTTGAGTTCAAGTTGGTCCGTCAATGTAAATGTTTCCCTGGATGTGTTACCCTACGTGTTTATCTGATTATTGGCTACTTCTCCACGTTTTGATTTATAATTAAAATACTTTTATGTTTATTTCTGTCTACGTCTCCTGCGATCTCCTTCTCCATTTTCTTCTCCAGGAGTTTGACTGAGAGATGATCTGATCAATAATAACGATAAATCTGACATGTTTGTCAGAACACTGGTGTGTAAAAAAAATCATGAAAAATATTTATTTAAATAAGTTCAGCAAGGCATCAATGCATTGATTTGATCAAAAAGTTATATTTAGTACATATCAGTTTTTATCTAACCATAAACACATGCCAAGACCACACGTTACGCACGAATACCCATAAATAATAAATAGATCAAGTGCTCAGCATGGCTTGTAAATTTATATGAATTTACTTGCGTAATTCTCAGGAGGATATTGATTTTTGTGAATATGCTGACATAATAAGATCTGTGACTGGTAAACAGCGGCAGTGTCATTTGTACAAAACACTGTTGTAAGGAGGAATGTTTGGTGATCCGTGATCCAATAATTACTTCATTCGCTTCTCATTTGAAATGCCTCATATGTTTTGACTTCACCTGTGGCAGTGAACTGTTGAGGAGGGATTTGTACAGGGGAGAGACTGCATGTGACATTTTAGTCAGCTTGTCAAATTATTTTAGCATTTACACACCTTCACACTAGGAAAATAACAGCCTACAGGAATCCCGTTCATGGCGTTCATTGACTTTCTGTCATGCTTTTATCCACAACCAGCCTGCAGAAAAATAGGTTTACATCTCAACAGTCAAAAAAATACATAACTTTACTTATTTCTTTTCTTTTAGTTATACAGTAAGCTCTTTACTAATGCTAAATGTACCTTTTCTGTCTAAAGTGTAGGTATATAAATGCAAGTACTGCTATGAATGAGTAAATGCATTTTGTTTGTTCATAAGAAAGGTTGTTTTGAACGCCTAAGGTTTAGTACGGGGAAAAAAAACATTGATTTACATTAGGGAAGTGTCTTTATTAATAGCCCTGCTGTGCATAAACAAACACTGAAATCATAAAGTATACACAATGCTACAAAAACGCCTGTTTTTTTATTATCAGATTATTATAGAGCTGTCCTGTTGTATATTGACTGCACGAGAAAAGGTTAGTGACTTTATATAGGAATGAAATCAGTAGCAGATATCCATATGACAGAGCTGTGTGTGCCAGCTCAAAAAGATGAATGTGACTCTGAAGTATCCTATTCTGGGGATACATCATCACAAGCCCCTGTGGAAATGTTTTATATCTAGCACTACAAAACCTGTTTGTAATAATTTGAGTGATGCATGTTTCCTCATGGGTTGCATCAAACATACATCTGTTTAACAATGCTGGGAGCCAGTTCTGAAAGCATTGTAGTGACCCCTATAGCACATAGGCCTGGTTTAAAAAATCATATCCAGGATAAATTGTATCATTGATGTATGTTTGTGCACGCTAGCAGCAGCCATCTTTGTTTTTTTTTTTCATGGTTTTGTTGCATTGGATTTATCACCAAGATTGTACACACACAAAATACCAAGGTATGCAAAGGAATTTTTTTTTAATATGAAAATAAAAAAATAAAAAAAATTCATGCAAAAATATAGGTATGTGTAGATTAATACACAGAAAAACAATTAAAATAATTTAAAAATAAAATTCAGTGTTCCTTCCATTATTGTTTCTGTAGGGTAAATACATTTTTCATTAGTTTTTTTTTAATCCATGAAATTAAAGGTAAAAAGAAATGTAAGTAAGATATAAGAATAATCTTGGAATATTATATATATATATATATATACATACTAGAATAAAAAATTGACAGATGTTTTTTTTTTTTTTAATTCATGAAATGAAATGTAAGAAGAAATGTAAGTAATATAAGAAGAAATTTCTGCAAAAGCAGAAAATCACTTGAAAAACACTTGTAAACTATTTATTTCTTGATTATTAAAATGTATTTATTTAGCATTGTAAATAATAATGCAATGATTTGCAAAAGAAATAAAGAAGAATCTCCAAATCACTCAAAGTGGATGAGTTTGTTCAAAATTTAAACACTGGTGAAACTAATTACAGTATTTCTTATTTTTCAGTTATTATTCAATTTTGTGACTGTAAACTGTTTTCGACATAGTTGGGTTTGAAAAGTATTTTCAAGAATTTGCCCCCTTAGTGGTTTCAAATTGTCCTAATGTAACCCCCTTTAAAAATTAAAAAAAAGAGAAAGTACCTTTGTTTTAGCCTGTTAAATGCGTTATGGATGACTCCTATTATTTCGGTATTACTTATTTTTGTACAATTTCTGGTCAGACCAAACGGAGTACAATTTCTTCCCAGCAAAATAATCCTATTTATAATTGAAGTCTATGAGTTGGTATTGAACACACACTTGTACATTCATAGTCCATTATCACACCTCCCAGTGTCCGGATCCGTCGTCATGCCTTCATCCGAGACCTTATAATTCAGAAATTAAGCCTTCAACATATCGTCACAGCCAAAACAGCTTGGCCTGTAGCTAATAAACCAACACCGGCTGCCAACTGATGGAGCTCATCACGGGCGGTGATAATCTGTCCCATTGGTCCGCGGCAGACGTGGCCTTTTGGCCAGATGCAGACAGCGACCACATTCTCAAGTGCATAAAAGAAGATAGATGTCAGGGTTTGAAGTCTGTGCTAGAATTGATTGGAGAGCATGCAAATTTAATTGGACTTTGTTAGATCCTTTATTTCCCTCACCAGCGTCATTTGTTCCTGGTTCTTCTGAGATTTTTTCATAGCCAATAATTGGGCTCTTTGGATTTCTCAATAGATGAGACAAAGTGTGGATGATTAATTTTTTAATTGAAATCAATTATGAAACCAGGCATCTGGCAGAGGATATTTAGCATAGACTGATGAACAGAGATGTGACATTGAATTCTTTCCCTCCCTTAAAGCTTTTGGATCTTCCTCATTAGACTTGAACCTGCACTCTGGGTTTATTCACTCAGAAGCTTCGTTTGTTACTTTCGGTGTGGCAGCTACTTCTTATCCAAAGCAACTTACACTTCATTAATTGCAAGCGCAGTGCCCTCGGGGCAACATTACTCAAGTGCGCAGTGGAGTTAGATCCAGTTCCAGGGACACTTTAACTTGGGATTGGAGCTTTTATTTCACCGATACAGATCCTTATCAGTTACAAAGCTTTAGGGTTATTCAAAAGTGAACTGGCTTTCGATCAATTCTTGACAAAATTTTCCTTAAATTTTTTTTTGTTTTTAGATTGACTAATTAGGCCTATTTTTGCTTGCAGAATGTGCTTGCCCAAATGAAAAAATAAAAAAAATATAAGAATAAATATTGAAATAAAATGTAATTGATAACATATTAATATTTAGTTTAATTTTGGTTTCCGAGTAATTTTTTTAATATTGTGGTCCAAACAATGAAAATGTATTTCTTAAATATATTTAAATATTAATATATTGTTTAGAATTAAACATATATTTATTTTCTTATTCATCAACAAGTTATACAATTACAAGAGATGTCATTCCAATTCAAATTCATCATCCCTTTTTCTACCTCAGTTCAAAAAGACTGAATTGGAATGTATGAATTAAAACACTTAATTTTATTTCTAAATTACATTTAATTCAATGCTACAAAAACCTGTGAGCTTTTTCTGACAAAGAAACATAACATTTTTGTGTCTGAAACTGATCATCCAATGCATATTTTTTTCTTTAATAGGTTTGGTATCATCCTCCACAAGAATGAACCAGCTCTTCATAAGATCGATTTGGAAACCACCTCCTACGTGAAAAACATAAGTCTGCAGCAGTACGATTGTATCCCACAATCCATCTCCTACACGCACCTGGGTGGATACTACTTCGTCAACTGTCGGCCAGACTCAACAGGCGCGGTACGGCCACAATTAATCATCGATAGTGTAACAGACAATGTCATCGGTCCAAATGTGGATGTGAGTGGCACACCTTATGTCTCTCCTGATGGTCACTATTTAGTGAGCGTGGATGACCGTGACGGGCTCATGCGCTTGCAGCATGTGTCCATGCGGGGCGAGATCGGCCAACCCTTTGACATTCACACCAACCTGCACCTGTCCGATCTGGCCTTCATGCCCTCGTTCACTGAGGCTAACCAGTATAACGTGTTCGGCAGCTCGGGCCGCCAGACGGATGCTCTTTTTGTGGAGCTCAGCACGGGTAACGTCAAAATGATCAAGAGCCTAAAGCAGCCCTCGCCGGCTGCTCAGTGGCCTTGGAACCGCCGGAACAGGGTCATGACTGGCAGCGGGCTGTTCGGACAGTATCTCATGACCCCATCTCAAAGCTCCCTGTTTATACTGGATGGGCGGCTGGATAAACTCAACTGTGAGATCACTGATGTTCCCTTGGGAAATACTGTGGTGTGGGTGGGAGAGGCGTAAGCCGTTTTAAAGGGGCTTGAGAGGGAAACAAACAAACAGGTTGCACTGAATTTGGTCTCTGTTTAATTTATTGAGAATAAAATAAGTCTCAACGTTCAGAAACAAAAAACTAAATTGACTGTTCAAAAACCTGCATTGGAACGGGAAACTTGGCAAATGCTTGTTTTCGATGAGCTAGCCAGGTTTTCGAGTCAAATACTGTAGCTAATAAGTAGTTTCTCTAAAAAATATTAGGTGGCGTTAAACTAGCATTGGTATCTTTAAAAAAGAAAGTCAGTGAGTCACTTTGTTTGAAAGTGAGAATTGTTTAACTGATTGAATCGAATCAACTGAAAAAACAGTGATTTTGGCATCTTTTAGGAATGATATTTCCTCATCTCCCTGTTAACACCTAAAACACATCCAAAACACATTCGGGCCATTTTTCCAGTGCCTTGAAGGAATACTCCCAAAAAAAGAAAGAAAGTAAACATAATTATTCCCCCCCGAGCCTGTAGATTAAACCCTCCTTGGCTTTTCCACATGCAGAGTGAAAACGAGAGCCACACTTAAATTTCACCTGTTTATAACTCCCACAGACCCCGAGGCATATCTAGCTTATTAAAACAGCATCGTGCTGAGAAACTGTCACCTACTGTGGATATTGAGATATTGGTAATGACGTGTTTGACAAATGTAAATCTTCATGAAATGTTCGAGTGTGAGAATGACGACACCAAGAAGTCTTTGTGTAGAACCCCCAATTAAAACCAACACTGGTTAGATAAGTGAACAATCAAGAACGAGTCTGTTACACAATTTGAAAAACATAACATACCTAGGGACGGTTCTGATCCTGTATAGTCTTAGTAAGAGAGGTTGTAGAGTTTCAAGGGCACATAAAGAATCAAGTTTAGGTTGACTCAGCAGTCACAGCCACTGCCGTAAGAGTCTGCTTTCAGTAACTGGTGCGTCACGTGGTGTGATGTTAGACATAATTTATGCATTGCAAGGGTTATATAGCTGGGGAACATTTATTTAAGAGTTTGAGAGTCACAATGCTACAAGAGCACGAATAAAGAAAGCTTTTAGTGTCTGTAGGAAGCACAAGAGTGTGCTCACGATGTTGAATTATTTCCTTGATGGACAGAGTCTATGCATTTTCATTGACACGCCAGCCAATGGGCTGCATGAATTGAGCTTTTCCCCCCAAATTACTTATATACACACACACACACACACACATATATATATATATATATGTGTGTGTGTGTGGTACCATGTTTTAATTTTAGATTTTGTATATTTTGTTAAAATGCGTACAGTATGGCTTTTTATCAACTGTATTTTCCTTATTCCCAGACTGTCTGTTTTTTTAGTGACTTTTACTTGCGTTCTGTAAATAGCAGGTTGGTCTACGCTCGCGTACAACACAATAGCTAGCCGAAAGTCATCTTCAAACGGTTCAGGTTGATTCATTTCCCCTCATTTATTTTTAAGACAAAAGAGCTGCACTGTCTTTGTTCCACAAATGACCAAGTACATTGTGATGTCACATCCAGAGATTTCATCAGCTCCATGTAGCCATGTACGTTGATTCTCGTGGTTGTTATTTATGTAGAAACATGCTTGACATTTTGGCAGTTAAATAAAGCCTATAACTTTGAAAAAAAGGGTTTTGGGTATTATTTTGTCTTGGTAATATGAGTGGAATGGACTGGAAAATGAATTGAAATCCCAATCCGCATGAATTTATGCATTAGTGCATCAACAAATTTGATGGATTGAGTATGAATCTTTTCACCTGGAAAGCTTAAATGTTATTTATCTTGCAGAATGTCATCATTTACAATTCAATAATACATCATGCTCCACTACACAGCCAAACTTCATTTATTAAAATTCACTTTGTAAAGCTGAAGAATGCTGTTGCACACAAATAATAAGCAGGAGGTTTTTAGGCACAATTTGGTAGAAAGTCTTACAGTACATACACTTGGCTCTGGGAACAAATTATAAATTTGGGTTAATACAAGTCAGAATAGTTTTTATTTTATTTTACTGCTGTCCTCCTTTCCACTCAACACAGTCTCACTCCAACTCGCCACATTTTGACGCTTGGTCAAGACCCTTTGAGTCGCTTTCTGAAGCTCAAGGTGCACCTTTTTAGTCACTTTTCGACGTGAAGGGTCCTCTGTTGATTTAATGTAATGGTTTGCATGCATATATAAATTTATTATGTAGTTTTCTACTTTTATTGGAGCACTAAACCCCACCCCTACCCTAAACCTACCCACCTCTGAACAATATAAAACACACAGGCAAATACAGTCACAGGTATTTATTGCACAAACTAATCATAAACAAGCAGTATAAATACATTACAAACAAGTCGTGTCACATTCCTAGTCTTCTAAAGCCGTCTTTCAGTCTTTATGCGAAGAAGATAGTACATAACCAGACCCTGTCCCGTAGCATTTTGCAATCGGTCACAAGATACACAAGAGCCAATAGTATTTCACTACAGCATGACGCAATCGATCACGAGAAACGCAAGAGCCAATGGCATTTCTCAACCAACACAGATGTTTTGCATTTTCTTGAAAACGCGTCTATTCCTCTGACAAATCATTCGTTTTTCCTCAAAATACTTAGAATATTAATAGCTTTAGGGGCAGGGTTGGGTTACGTGCTTATAAATGTGTAAATAATATAATTTAAATAAAACAATTTTGACTGTTTACATTAAAAAAATCACACCCCTACATATATGCAATAATTCCATTATTTTTACCCAATATGTCTTTTAATTATGACGATAAAATGAAATGAATATCGCATTGGCATATTCTTGACCCTTCACATAGAAAAGTGACTAAAAAGGGGTACCTTGAGCTTCCAAAAGCGATGCAAAAGGGTCTTGGAGTGGAGTGAGACTGTGTTGCACCCCCTCTTGCCTCCACTGTCTTTTTTGTTCGTCTTTCTTGCCTTCTATCTGTATTCCTTCCCTCATCTGCGACTCTGATCCATTACGTTAATAGTCTTCTTTTTTCAGACTCGCTCATAATGCCAAATGAATGCACGAGTTGCTGCATGAACGAGACCAAGGCGGTACTGCAATTATCTATTGTCGGTCATTCATCTTTCCTTCATTCTCTCCTTCTCTCATTACAGGCCACACACCAACCATTTTTGGAGAGATTTTCGGATAATTTAGTGGTCACAGATTTAATATGTTCATGCCCTTCCATTTCTAGGTCTGTTCACCATCACTCATCTGGTTCACAGTCGTCCAGTGGCTCAAAAATATGCAATGCTTGAAAAAAGTATGCAAAATACGGATATGGTTTAAGACCAAGGACATAGTAGGAGTATGGCGAATTTCACACCACAGCCGTAACAACAGATGAACAATATAATTGATGTCACTTTAGAACGATTATTTCTAGCTGATGAACAGTAAAAAACATTGACAGATAATGAGGTTCTTTAATTGGCTCACTTGCCTTTTAAATGGTTTTATATTTCACAGTTGGTTCTTGTAATCTCATTTTTATCACATTTGCAACTCAATACCTGTAAGATCCCTTCTTGTAATTGTAGCTTTATAGTTAGCAACTTCAATAATTGGTTCATTGGTGTAAAAATTGTCATTTTATATTGGCAGAGCCTAGCAAAGCCAACAAGCTACAGGGCAGCAACATTAGATGTGTACAATTTACTGTACAGATACACACTCCACATCTTTGTTCATGGTGGTTTTATGAGACTGTTCCACCTGCCCTTATTAATAAAAGGGAATTGTCCGAGCAGGTCTCCATGCTGTATTTCCCTTACCATCTTGGCTGGCCCAAACCACTTCGGCTGCTTCTCATCTGCTCGTGTCAAAAAATTAATTTTAGTTAATAGCGGCAAAGAGTACAGGTCAAGTTAATTAAGTCAGGGAAATTACAAAATGAAATGCAACTCATTGCGCCCACGCTACTTGGTTAATTAAAATTGCAAATTGTATTCAACCAGGATTTTAAGCTTTAAAAACAGAAACTGCCATGAAACTGCTATTTAAATTTATTTAATTGATCATTTATTGCATTTTAGTAGATGACTGACACAAGGTGAAGCAGTATTTCTCTGTCAGTATCAATTGTGCAGCTCTGCAGTGCCTTGTTTCCAAGTGTCAGGTATCTATGGTCAGAAGTCCCGGCGCATTAGCCCCATTGGCCTCAGCCGTAATCCCTCCTTGATGCTCCCTCAGATTTCAAAAGATTTTATGAAGAAGAGGCTGCAGAGGTTGATTTCAACTCTGTATCACTTCAGTGATTCACACAGTCAGAGTTTGGGATTGACTCACAGTGACCCTTGACTTGTGCCGATCATGTGCTGCAGTCATGTTGTATTTTTGTAGTCCAATTTAGAAGTTAGCATTACCCTGTGGTTACTTTGACAAGATCCCAATAGGATGTTCTCATTGGCTTTTGGATTATTGCAGAAAAAGTATTTAGTGACCAGAGGGTCAAGTTTGTAATTCTTACACATTTTGTTCATCGTGATAATGTTCACAAATTACACATTTCATGAATTGTTAAGGCAAAGTGTCCCACAACTCATCCATTCTCTATTTACAGTTTCAGCTGCTAATGTCATGTTTCTCAAAATGCATTCCATAGTTCTCTGTGCAATAGTGTTACCCCTCAATACAGCCAGTCATTACACAAATCATTAAATGCAAAATGGTTGATCTAGTTGTCATAAACTGTCAAGCATATTTTATACACATTTTTAATTAGTTGTTTTGTAAAATTTGCCATGCATTGTGCTGGTGAATCCTGACTTAAAAAGGGAATATAGATCAATCAATTATAAACCAGATCAATCAATTATTAACCAGTTCTCTCAAATAGCTCAAATCTTCAATTAAAGCATATAAACACAGAGGACAACACAAGAATTACAAATTCTGACAGTGGGTGAACATCCAGAAAAGCATCAGGGTCAAAAGACGAGAGGAAGAAGGTTAAAAAAGGATGAATGGTGGAAGGGTACACAGGCAAAACAGAGGAAGAAGCCAAGGACAGAGGCACATATCAGATGAAATAAGAACCACTATCGTCGACTATGTTGTCAATCTTGGCATTACAATGGATGAATAAGGGAAGCTTGGATGATAATTTAAACATTTCAAATCAGTTTCTTTCAATCAATATCCCACATACTGTAATGTGTAAATTTGTATTTGTGAAATGAATATATAACATTCTAAAGAAGTGCAGCCTCCTGCATTTCAATACAGTAACAGCCAAACTGTTTCTATAGTTTACATTGTAATTAATTGAATTAATACTAATCGAGTGCACCGTTATATTGGCAACATGATTAAGTATTTTGACTCTCCTGTTTGTGAATGATGACACACCAAATTTCCATCCACGTGGCATTGATATATTCATTAATGTAAATACTTTTGTTAGATGAACTATTGATTTTGTTTAAGTTACAGCCCTGCTGAAAAAACAGCATATTCTGGTTAGCTGTGTTTAAGCTAGGCTGCTGGTTTAAGATGGTTTATACTGGTCCTTTGCTGGTTTTAGCTGGTCCTTTTCTGGTTTATGCTGGTCCTTTGCCAGCACATGATCAGCATAAACCAGCAAAGGGACCAGCTTAAACCAGCATCCCAGCTTCAAAACGAGTTTGCACCCCAGAAGGCTAAACTCAATGTCTTTGAAGTCAGGGGGACTCAGGATCTTGACAGTTTTTGTATCATTCATCGGTTTCTTGTATTGTTATTGTAAAAGGGATAGTTTACCCAATAATTACAATTCTGTCATCATTCACCCTGCACTTGCACTAAACCCGAATTTTTCTGTTTAAGAAAAAATACATTTTGAATACATTGTTTTGTGCTCAACAGAGGTTAGAAACTTGTTCTGAATTAGTTTTCATTTTTGAAGGTCTGTTGAAGCAAGAATGTTAAAGCTAACAATGTTAACATTTACTTAAATGCATGAATAGCAGCGCTTTTATATAATTCGCCACTCTAATGCTCAATCTTTAACATCAAGCAGATTTTTACTGGCTATTGATGATTTTACTGTTCGTCAACTGGAAAGAAATAATTTGCAAATCAGTCATCTAATTTTAACAATATTATTCATTATGTCCTTATCTTTATACTTGTGACCTTACTATGCCCCAAGCATTAGACAGATTAATAGAACTTTATAGTTAGCATGGTATGAATGGGCCGTACAAATGACACAATCCTAAATAAGTACATCCATCAAAACTCATTTAATTGACAGCAGCTTTGAATGCTTGTTTAATTTTTAATTACAGAGTGTAGCATTGGTGTTATTTTTGTACATTTATGCCTTTCTAAACATCAGTTTACATTAAAAGCTGTGTACAGCAGTATTTCAAATAGTTCAAGCTGACTGCCTTTCCCCTGTTTTGTGTGTGTGTGTGTGTGCATGTGTGTGTGTGTTTGTGTCTGAGAGAGACACACATACACTTTGTCCTTTGAAATCACATCATCACATTGCACTGACTGTCATCAGTAAGGTTACACCATCGGCTGCCCCGAGACACGGGTGAGCAGACATCAGTGAAGCAGTGGAGCTGCACACAAACACACTGCTGCTAACAGGTTTTGTTTACCAGACCACAAAGCCTCAAAGCGCAAGACAGCAGATCAGCCTGTCAAAACTCCGTCTGGAACAATGTAAATGTGTCGTGGTCTCTAGGTATATCAGAACACCTGAGGTTTGAATGTAGTTTTTCATTTTTAGCTGAACCTTTAGTTCCACAGCTAATATCACAAGATACGCACAAAAATGTGTTTATAACTTGCAAACTGTCAGAATTCAGTAAAAGGTGAGAATTAATATCTGAAAATACACACTTTTCATTCCAAACAAGGCTGTTGTTGCAGCAGTAGGTGGAGGTGCGCTAATGTATTAGCATCAATGTCGCGTCAATGTCACAGTCGTTAGCCTAGCGTACCTGTCAGAGCTTGAGCAATAAAACACCTGCCAGAAGTGATACTGAAGGCAAATAATCACTTTCCATAATGGCTTGCTCATTTGGTCTGCAGAGGAGTCTTAATTAGACTTTTGTGAAGTTGAAAGGATTCATTCACAGAGGACCTTGCCGAAGGACGCGCTAACAGAACGGTAACCACCTCACCACAGCGTCTATATATCTGCTACCCCTCCATTTTATTTCAGGAGGCTTCACATAATTACAAATTACATGTTCCACCCATTTTTCAGATGCTGTCGACAAGAGGGTGGGAACGTACAGAGATTGCAGGAGCTAGCATGTTAGCGCCATCATTCATCTCTGAACATGGCTGTGAACAGAAGCAAGCTAATTGAGTCACAAATCAAAAGGACCAGGAGTGTACGGGCTCAGAAAGCATGAGAGAGTGAGTGAGTGAGGCCACTTCATCCATATGAGCCCGGGATCTGTGCCAAAGTGCCATCATTAGAAAAATGTCCCTCATCCTGTCACTTATGAGACTGAATACACTGCCAGACGGACGCATAACTGCTCTCCCTCACATTGCCAAGTTTAGCCAGAGCAAAGGATATTCATAGATCCATGAAGATGAACGAATGTTATTGAAAGCGACATGTAGGATGAATGTTTTTATGAAAATGTCATATATATGTAAGTATTGCAGAAAAGACTATAGCCTTGAAAAAGGAGTAGGTAATGTGGTTATGTAACCAAAGCTTCATATGCGGCAGTGGTTATGATATAATTACCTACAGCTGGGTCCAATAGTCCAGTCTGGGCTCCAGAAACTAATTTAAAAGTGAAAATATACAAAGTTATGTACGTTATATAAGTAAATATGCTATATTCTGGGCCAGGACACTTATCAAAGAAGTCATTTTGAGACACCAGCTATGTAAACTTAATCATGCATGCATCTATCTATCAATCTATCATTATAGATGTTAATTATTAATTACTATTAGACTTCATACATTGTACTCAGCTACACTGTGGCCGTCCAAAACGCCCAAAGAATGAGGTCCGCTGACTGAATATACTGAATGACTAGGTTATTCCATGGATTTTTTTTTTCTTCCCTGATGGCATAGGTATATTCCAAGATGACAATGCCATGATTCATCAGACACAAATTTTGAGTGGTCCAGGTAGCACGAGACATCATTTTAACACGTGGATTGGCCATCAGAGTACAGACCTTAACCCCATTGAGAATCTTTGGGATGTGAGATGAGACTTTGCGCAGTGTTAAAATATGCAATCCAACTTTGGTTGGGGAAAATATGTTGTGGCATTGCAGAAGCTTATCAAAATGATGCCACAGTGAATGCGTGCCGCAATCAAATCTAAAAGTGGTCCAGCGAAATATTAATGTGACTTTTTTTTGGGACGGCAATGTCGATTACATTTCTATTTTATTTCTCATTTTTAACATATGCACAGACGTATACAATTATTTCAAGTTTTCATTTAAATTTATATTGCATTTTAATTATTTTTGGTCCCACAATGTATTTGTGTGTTTTGTTTACAGGCCAGGATCCCAGAGTAGCAGAAGTTAATTTATAAAGTAGCATCCAAAACACAACGACAAGCAAAAATGCACAAAACAACATCAAATATAAGCCACAAAAGTGTTTTGTTGTTGTTGTTTATATGTTTGGTGATATTGGGCTCAGGATACTAAAGGGAGAAATGCAATCTAGCTGAGTGCAGCCCTCAAATAAACAGGTTTTTACAGTTCAGACGGCTGCGCAGATATACAGGTGACTCAGGAAAGCAATTCCAATGCACTGGAGCGAGTGGGTCCAGAAAACACAGATACGCTGAGTGGCTCCTACACACCCACTCTGCACAGTGCTAAGAACTAAAAATGTCGCAATCAGACACAATGCTGAAATGATTCAACATTATATCATAGAGTTTCCAAACTAAAGGTAATAAAAAGTTTTGAGAGTGTAAGAGTGTAAGGTTGTTCATGTCAAAATATATGCAGTCACAATTCATACAGAGATTGTTTAACATTTTTATTACATTCGCTGGTGACAATACAAGTTTGTTTTCTTAACAAATAAAAATATATGATGAATTAAAGGGAAGGAGAGGTAGAGGAACCCTATAAAATTCGCAGTTCTATTTTACTTTCAAATCAGATGCCACCGTTTAGTAACTGACAAAAACACCTGGGAGAGCTTCATATTAAAAACCACAAGTACAAGGCATAATGTTGGTTGTTAATTCATCATTAACATCTATAATAAGTTAATCAGTGGCAAGTAGTGAATTTATGGTCCTCCCGTTGTATCAGAAATGCAATAATTGGTGCACTTTGTTGCAAACTACTCATTTGCAAGGATACCATTCTGCTGAGAATGTGTTATTTTATCAATTCATATCAGCACTTTTTTACTAATGAGAGAAAATAATAGTCCATCTTGAATTTAAAAATGGAAAATGTGCAGATCATTTATCAACTTGGGTGACTTTTTCATAACTTGATGACACCATATATTTTCTTCTAATAATCAATTATTCCTTATTCCACAGCCATACGTCTGTCTCTTGATCAAGCTCGGACAAGTATTCAGACTTTAGACAGCTTGACTGGCAAAGCGAGATCACATAATGCGCAACAAGATAAGAAAAAGGAAGGAAATTAGCTTATTTAAGGAGGAGGCTTGTAGTTTTGATCGGACGGTGTCGAAAATAGATTGATTGATTAATGCGGTGCCAGCCGTGGCGAATCATGCGTCGTTCAACAACATCACTTAAATAAATGCATCTGTAAATGCTTTAGAGTCGGGGACTGGGTACCAAAAACACTTGTAGCCAATTAGCATTAAGGGCGTGTCTACTTATGATGTGAAGGAGAGTGAACAGCTGAGCTGATCGACAGAAAGATAAAAAACAAAAAATACATTTCTGCAGAACGATAAGACAAGAAGTATGACCCATGTAAATATCGTATCAGTTTTTCCAGTTATGAGGAGAACTCAAGGAGCAGAAGCGATCGGACGCCAAGGTTGCTTTGGTTCTTCTCTATAGGTGAGTGTCTACACCTGTGGCTGCGCCGTAGCAGCTAATGGCTGGAGGAGACCAAATTTTGAAAATCATCTATAATACAGTCTATAATATCAATTCCTCTAGTGAAAATTCCATCCCATATTGGATTTTCACATCGAAATATAATGCAAACATTTTGATTTGTACATATTTCTCTTCTTCTTCAGACAAAATTATGTTTTACTGAAGAGATCAATATAGTTACAATAGCAGACTCATATTTTAGCCATTATTGATCTCTTGTTTATTACAAACACAATTTTTTTATGTCAGAAGACATTATTGATTGACTGGAGTCAAGTGGATTACTTGTTGATTATTGTGACCTTTTTTTCAGCTGTTTGAACTCTCATTCTGAGGGCACCCTTCACTGCAGAGGATCTGTTGGTGGCAAGTGATGTACTGTAATGCTAAAATTATCCAAATCTGGTGAGTAGCTTATGTATACGTATACACATAAACATATATGTTTAAAACGGTGTTTTATATTTAAAAAAATATATAAAGAAAAATGCAGCACACTTAAAATTGATACCTCCATGACTGACTGATAGTGTTGATCGCCACTGTCTCTATATTCTATGCCCTTGAACTGATGCTGAACTTGTCAGTTTTTTTCTCTTCCCCTGAGTATTTCGATCATGCACTCCCATGCACACACCCAGCCCATTCTAATCTTGAATGCCAATGTCACAGCAAGTGGTTATCCATCGGAGACACATGCATCATCATCAAGGAGCAAAGCATTGGACGTGATGGTTCGGGTTGGAATTAACCTCCTGACTAGTGTTGCCTCACACTCTCTAATCTCTCCTCTGAAGTACAATTATTTTGTGCTTCATAGATGAGACAATGAATTATTGAGAGATCAAAGTACAACAGGGCTTTGCTTTAATTCAGGGGGCTCATTTCAGAGTGGAAATTGAGTGCCAGCCGCATGTGTCTCCAATATTCATCATAAGAGGTAATTATTTGCTTGATTGGTAAACTGTAGTTCTGCTGAAATATCAGATGGCTTGAAATGTCACAGTGATTCATAGCAGATGTTAATGACATGGTCAAGACCTGTTATGATTTGTTTAAAAGCCTTTTTAATTAATGTGTTATTATGTGTTGTGTTTATATTGTATTTATAATTTCCCCATCTTAATAATCAGGCATCTGCAAAATATTAGATCATAATTTTTTTTTAACCAAACAACAGCACCACTTTAAAGACACTGATTCATATACAAATTAAGCTTATAAAATGTTATATTCATAATTAGAAAAATCTATTTTAAAAATGCAATTTTCAATAACTACATGCCTTTCTATAGTTGGCTTTGGGTTGACATTGGAATATAAGAATTCATATAAGAATGTAATAATTCATGTCTTGTGCTTTGGTTGGTTTTTAGTTAGAGAGTAGGGAACTTCCTTAAGATGAAACCAGACATGAATAAATCATGAAGAGAGTCCATGACCTACAGCATAAAAAAATGATTCTACAGTAAATACATGTCCTCAATGATAGTTATATTGCAAAGGTTTCTCACAAAGCCCTCTTATCATCTTTACAATATTGTGAAAATCTTAAGAAAAAAATCACAAGGGGGAAAATGGCAATAATGACATTTGCCCCATTAATTGAATTCAAGCACTATGAGTTACAAAACAGCCATGTAAATTGTAATTTGTAATTCAGTAAGCTGCTGAAGCATGAAATCCATTTTTCACTTTCCTCTGAGAAGGCTCTTCACATTCAATTGAATGTATTTTTATGAAGATTTCTTTCTGTGTGAATAACAAGAAAAGGTGTCTTGATGGAAATGCACTGGAGAATAAGAGGAATCTAAATTTACAGTATATTTCTATACGTTAAAGAAATGGAAATACATTTCTATATCAAAAATATATGTACAATATTTGTAGTTTTTCTTTTTTTTTGGAATTTGTTATATTTTGCCCATTTTATCTATTATACAAATTATGTTTATGTGTGTTTATCTATTTTTTTTATCTGTTTTAGTTTTGTTTTTATATCATGCCCTAATCAATCAATCTATCTATCTATCTATCTATCTATCTATCTATCTAAAATGTATAATTTTCATACTAATTATTATTTAATAAATTATTTTTAATAATAAAAAAACGAATAATATATTTAACATTATTAGTAGTAATATATTAATTATTAAAATAATATAAGAAAATGTATATTAATTCTACAATAAATAAATGTATATATAAAGTCTGTTTAGTTTATTACTTTGTGAGGGGTGGACATAAATTCAAAACCTAAAATAAATATTTATAAAGAATAATTTAAAACATTTCACCACCAGTTCACAATAATTGAAAGCTGAAAAAGACAGACCTTAATAGCTGAACTGAATTCAAGCCATTGTTTCAACATTAGAAGCTTTGGGCAGCTGCAGTGTCTTGGCACTCTCTCCAGGATGAGTCGCCCAGCTAGCCTGACCCCAGACAATCTGACATTTCTCCAGCACTAGGCTTTCCGGCACGCCTGCAGCTGTCGAGATGCTCTAGTGTTTGGCAGGAGAAAAGAGGGATTTGAAGGTTCTGAAGCAGCCAGGCAGGAGCCCAAATCGAGAGCCAATCCCATTGAGCCTCACATGCACATGTGTGCACACATGCAGGTGTGATTCCTGCGACCGTCAGGGTGGCCACGTGTCTGCCAGAAACACGCTTCCTCGCCACACACCTGTTAATGCTCTTTGTGGCCGTAATACTCTGATTTGCTGGTATTTTGCAGCCTTGTTCGTGAAGCAAATCCCTGCTTTTATTGAGGAATCCAGCACAGATGGCGGAAGCTGTTTGCACTGGTTCACAGAAAGCCCTGTGAAAGATTTCCAGTGTTTTAAGATGTCAGACCCAATGAATAGTCCAGAGTGAACATCAGAGAGCAGCAGGGCATCTCACAGCAGCCAGTGACGGTGTGAAAGAGACAAACAAAGGAACCCTGTGGAAATATTTACACCTCGGGCCAGCATTGGTTAAGCTGTTTACTGAACACACACACACACATGGCTGAAAGTCAAGAGATGGTGGAGCTCACCTGCTCTGTGTCCGTGAAGTCTTGAAAAAACATGTGTTTGTGTCCAGCGCTGAGAGTGATGTGTTCCAAATAAAGTCTTGTTAACTTGGCACGTTTACACCATAATAGATTATTTGCATTTAATGCATTTGACTTCTTATTTAATTAATTTACTGATGAATGGAATTGAAAGCTTAATGTTACCACAAAATTGTTTTTATTCATGCATTTGCATAAATATCCTATCATTGAGTTTTCTTATTAAATAAACTAAAGCTGTAGTCTGTACGTTTTGCCTCTTTGTCGCCATCTCTGTTTGAAACCTGCCATTGCCGTTAGAGGTTTAGAGGTTAATATGTGGCAGTCAGTCACCACTCTGGAGTAAATCCTGTACTTAGTAATCACAGAGTCTAGCCTACATCTTGGAAAATATAACCAAAATAAGTATTTTCACCAGATATCATCATCAGAACAAGTAAGTCTGCCATGTTTGTTCTGACCTGCTGAGGAAAAATGCATTACAGAAAAAAATTGCGCAATCAATGGTGATTAAGTGTAATGATCGGTTGGCTCATATCACATTAAACTGTGCAAATTATTATTATTGCTATACTTTGTTCCCAAATTGTAAATGTTAACAACATAAGCATTATGTGAATAACTGTAGCGTGTAGATTTCAATTTCTGTACAGTCTAATCTCTAATTGTCATACATTTGAATTTTATATAAAAAAATTTGTTTAACCCAAAATGCTAATTATTCTTACTTCAAACTGGTTTTCTTTAAAATATGAGTCTTGTGAAGTCACAGCTCTCTGTAATCAGTTGCACATTTAAAACTAAAATAATTAACTTAAGTCACGTCTTTCATAAACACATAAATAACATTTTTCCACAATATAGCCTACTGGAGTCCAGCCCTATAGATTGTCATTTGTTCTCCGTCTGGTTTGAAGACTAGTTTCGTATTTTAAGCACAGCTGCTTGAGCCAATTATCTCTGTTGAAGCCCTAAAGGTTCATACTAAAAATATCCAATAAAA
The DNA here is from genome assembly GCA_032357475.1 of Enteromius thamalakanensis. Classification (NCBI taxonomy): domain Eukaryota; kingdom Metazoa; phylum Chordata; class Actinopteri; order Cypriniformes; family Cyprinidae; genus Enteromius; species Enteromius thamalakanensis. Next base: position 15,966,461 of record JAUCMT010000059.1, read on the forward strand.
GAAAAAAATCTTCAGAGAGTGTCTTGGAAGTGTCTCCACTACTACCGTATGCATTGCTGAAGTCTCTGTCACTCTGTTCCTTTCATTCTGGAAGGTTTTTATTCATCCAGGTGTTGCTCAAAGCCATAGTTTCTTTCTCTCTCTTTTTTCTCTTTCTCTGCTCTGAGATTAAGACTTCGGCAGATCAATGTTTTCAGGCCAATCCTTTAGATCCATTTCCTCATGAGTCCATCCGTCTCTAGCTCTCCCTCTGCTTCTTATTATGTTTCTTCTTCTGTCAGCCTCTTCTGATCACAAGATATCTTACCTTAGCAGACCCTTGTGGAGAAGCAGGTAGTACACAGATTCCTGTGCCGAATGCTTATTTGAGGGACTGAGCCTCTGAACTTGTATTTTAAACACAGTCAGTTTTTTAAATTGGTGTAGAAAGAAGGAAGATGCAAAAGAAGGAAACTGGGTGGCTCCAGTAAAATGCATTATTAATGCTGTTTTGAAATAAGAATAAAAATTTAGTCTTGTCGTTCTCTGATTTCTCAGACAATACAACCATAGACTGATAAGAGTTAACAGGGCCATGCCTTAACCAAAACAATGAGCAATACATTTGTTACAGCATTTATAAATCTTATTATCTAATAATATGCAACTGTTCATGGTTAGTTCATGTAGGGTTTATTAAATGCGAGATGCAACTTTTTATTTTAATAATGTTATTATTAAATGTAATTAGTAAATGCTGAAATTAATATTAACTGAGATTATTAAATTCTTTAGAATATTTAGTAGACATCCTAAAAATACAGTAGATTATTTTATTACAAACACTTAGCTTTTTGCTTCTCAGAATGTTAATTGATGAGAAAATCATTGACTTGAATCATTTGGATTACTTGTGGATTAATGTAATGTTTTTATCAGCTGTTCAGACTCTCATGCTAACGGCATTCATTCACTGCAGAGGATCCACTAGTGAGAAAAAACTCATCTGCATCTTTGGTGAGTACATTCAGCAATTATCCATTTATGAATAAATAAAAAATTAATACAAAATGTATTCTCATAGATTCATTAAATTAGGAATAGTTCACCCAAAGATTTTAATTATGTCATCATTTACTCACCCTTGTCACGCCCCACACTCCAGCTTTTTATGTACTCTGTGTTTTGTGTCTGTTTTCTTACTTGGACTCCATTCCCCAGAATGCACATCTCCTTCACATCAGTTCCAAATTAGGTTTAATGATTCAATTAGCTACACCTGTATATATACCAGTCTGTTTGTCTGTCTGTCACGGATCATTGTCTCAATGTATTGCCGTCACTCTGGTCATTGTTTTCGTTCGTGTTCTTGATTCTTGTTGAATTTACTCGGTGCCTTTTGGACTGTTTATCTCGACGCTGATTCCTGCCTGTGACCCCGACCCTCGGCTGGACCTTCGAACTCTGCTTGATTCCTCAACCCCCTGCCCTTCTCACGGTACTGTCGCCTGCATAGTGTTATCTGCTCCCATCCGAACGCCTTCCTGTTTTGACTACGTTTGTCTAATAAAGCCCTCTGCATTTGAACTCGCACGCCTTGCGTACTCTGTTCGTAACACATATACAGTACACAAACAGTCAGATATATAAACTGAAACTTTAATTTTACCTTCTCAATGAAAACACACGTACAAATGTATAAAAATGAAATTAAAAATTATAAACCAAAATAGAATTAAGAGGAGCAATGAGACACTGTCGGATTGCTCTCTTCTGACAGCAGTTATCGGCTTTGCTGTGGTGGTGTGATGGAAGAATGTTGGTATTTGGTTGATTTTGGCCAAAAGCAGGGAGAGCACGGCCACTTAAAACGTGTGCTGTGATGCCAGATTCAAGCATTTTACGTGAGGGAATGTTCCGAATTGAGCTGCAGTGATCATGTTCGACGCATTATCTGTCACAAGCACTACATCTGTATCTGATACCTACCATTCCTCGACAACCTGAGACCGTAGCTCTGTTCATAAAAGCAGAAATGTTTTTAAAGAGCTTTTTGAATTACTCGCACTCGAGATCCGCCTCCCTCAGCCATTGTATTCTACGGCGACAAAGCACGTATGTGGCAAATGATGTCAGAAAAGCGACATGAACGTTATAACCGGTTATGGTCTATTACTGAACCGATACAGAATCGTCCTCGTCTGCATCGCGATGCATCATAGAATTACTAATTTTGACACCCCTATAAGGCACAATAATGAGATAAAAAGTCATAGTTACAAGATAAATAGTCTAAATTATGACTAAGTAGAAATTAAGACTTTAAGGCCCAGTTTTACAAACAGGGCTTAGCTTAAGCCAGGACTAGGCATTAGTTCAATTAAAATATTTAAGCAATTTTAAAAAATGATCATTAGACAGTGGTCTAACGATAAACAGGACATTCTAAAATGAATTAACTTGGCTTAAAACAGTCTGGAAGACCAAACAGACCAGCAGAATATACCCAAGAATATGAACGCAATGTTAATATATCTTATGTTTAGCATTTATGATTTATTTTCTGTGGGATGAAAGCGCTTAAATTCAGTGCACCGCATTCATATTCTGGGTTCATCTGCTTGCCCATACACATAATTTATATTTTTAATAATCTAAATACTAGATGTTTTGTTTTTTTTTAATATGGCTCTCCCCTGCCACTAAGCACTCACTCAACTCAGCATATTGTGTTCATATTCTGGGGTATATTGTGCTTGTCTTGTATTCTTTATTACTGAACCTGGTCCTTCTAACTGTTTTTAGCCAAATTACTTCTGAAATACAATAATACAGCCAGACTCCACCAGAAAGCTAAAGACTCTTACAGGCCTCTTACAGGACAATGTAATGCAAATAATACAAATTAATGTCTGTAATTATTTATATAGGCTACATATTAATTCACACAAAAAAAACAGCTTAAAGCAGAGTTTTTAGATTTAAAAAACAATCGTAAAAATTAGTTTTTCCTCCTTTTTAAGCGCCAATTTAAAAAATAAGTCATATTTTCGACTTTTAGTCATATTTTCTCCTTTTTATCTCATAATTATGACCTCAGTTTCTAGCAGAAATGGCACAATTTATTTATTTATCAAAGGCTTTTTATGAGTAATATATTTTGATTTTTAAAACATCACTTACCAAGCATTTTATTTCAAACTGCCGACAGCTACAACCAATGTAACAAAACATTGCCAGATTTAATTTGATCTGTTCTGGATAAAATCTAATGCACTTTTAGTGTCACTCCATGGCCATTTCACTTTGAAAGTGCCATGGGAGCAGGCAAAACATTAGAAATTTTCAATGAGGCAGGAGTATTTATTGTGTCGTGCGTGTCTTACTCTGTCTACAAATATCTAAATAAAATCTGTAATTTTATTCAGCCTGTGTTTTATTCACCCTTGAGGTATCCTAGGTGTACACAACTTTCTTTTTCTTCAAAATAATCCGATTGGAGTTATATTAAAAATTGTGCTGGCATTTGTAAAGCTCTGTCATTTCAATCGGTGGGTGTTTTTGTTGAACAGTTCAAAAGCGTGCACATCCATAGTAAAACGTGCCTGACACCACTAGGGCTGGGTTGTCAGTAATCCACGGCTCTGTTCATGAACTGGCGCTGCATTTAAAAACAGCTGATGGAGATTTGCCGCTAATCAAAGAACCGGCTTTACTGACGAAATGCCCATAATATATCGTTCAATATATATCGCCCAGCCCTAGACACCACCTGTAGCGAATCCATTCATTTCTGTAAGAAAACCATCAAACATAATAAACATTACAAAAAAGTCATATACACCTAGGATGCCTCGATGGTGAGTAAATCAGAGGCAAATTTTTATTTTTGAGTGAACTAACCCCTTAATTGTGGTTTCCCACTCAGTGTAAACTAGATTTATTGACCAATAACGTTTGTAATAATTCTCAGTGGTTCATTTCTGATCATATTTTTATCAGTTATTAAAGAAAATACTTAATTCTGCAAACGAGAAATCGTAGCAAACGTTGCTATGCGTGCACTGTGAAATAGGCCTTACTGTCAGACCATGCTCTGCCCTAACCCTGACCTCAAAACCAGGCAGCACCATCCAGCTCTACGCAGCATGTGTACTGTCTGTTTTTAAAGCATCTGCGCCTCTTTTATTTGCCCATCAACGCCTCAGAAACTCTGACCTCTTCAAAAAGAGTCTCAGCTTACAGCCTAACCTCAAACACCAGCAGGCCCTCAGACTCGGGAGGGCTTTTTCTCAGTTGTCTGCACCTCTTGAGTAATGTCTGATAGTAGCAGATAGCAACCGGCTTAAATGAGTGTTAACAGTCTCACAGTTCAAGAACACTTCCCTGCGGACTTGTCTCAGGGTCTGAGAGTGAGAATGAATGTGTTCAAGGTTTACGAAGGTAATGCCTGCAGGGGATAAGGATTTTGGAAATCGCGAGTGTTCCGATGGAAGGAAAGCATGTGTGTTTGTGATAGATTGATAGAGAGAAAGAGGGTAGACAGAGAGAGAAAGTTGATTTGTGCTTGTTTATGTAAGAGTGCAGGAGGCTATTGAGTTATTGTAATGGAGCCCTGAAAGAACGAGTGTGTATCAGTGATGGAGAAGATATTGTAAAACTCATAATTTAAAGCAGTTGAAGTAGTCAATCTCCACTTTAAAAAAGTAGTTTGGCTCTGTGTATTAACTGCTGCCCCATTTGAAAACAGGTGATGGAGGTTTCCTGCTTATCAAATAATGCAGAATAAACTTTCTTTCTGAAATTAAAAAATTCTGCTGTTAATTATTAATGATCCGCCAATGCAAAAAAAAAATTGTCAATGCAACCTTTAATTAAAAAAACTTGTACTTTTTTTGACAGTCATTTTACTTTTCATAAGATAATTTAAGTCCAACGGATAAAATGAAGCCATTACATTTTTAATAGCTAATTCCACTGGAAAAATACAGCTGATCACAGATGAAAATAGGTTCCAAACAACAAATGGCAATTTTTGGTCCCTGAGCTTTCCAAAGCTGAGCAGTCATGCTGTAAATCAGCAAATTCGGCTTATATTAAGAGGTTATTTATTATTTGAATAGGTTATGTAACCACTATAAATGAGTCACGCAGGAAAAAGCAACATACAATGAAAAGTTCAGCATACAACATGATGGAAGAGTCCAGATCGGGTGGAATATTCCAATAAAGGAAGAGTCATTTTGTTGAGCTCAATTGAAACGAATCAGGGACTTTGAGATTGAGATCTCCGTGACTTCTGATTGCCCTGGAATAATTGAGCTGACGGGGAAGTTCACGCCTTTCAAACTAAACAGTGTTCTGCTGCAGGCCGGCGTCCTCATATTACCAATTTCACTCCAGCTCTCTCATAAATACTGGATCAACAGAAAGAAGTGTACTTCTGTTACACAAGAATGTGAGGCCAGAGAAGGTGAACCAAAACAGAAGACAGAAAAGACGACACCGGCACTGACAATTTGGAATATTTATATTACGAACAAACAAATAAGTAAGAAATTGCATCTGTTGCATCCTTTTGAATCAAAAAGCACATTGAGTGTTTTTAACTTAGCGACCCTTGGAATCGAACCCATGACCTTGGCGTTTTGATAACAGCATTCTTTACCAATTGAGATAAAAGTTTTCAGAACGAGAACAAGACAAAGGCAAGCGCCATGACAATGAAACACAAATAAAAGACTGTTTTCAACTTCAAGATCTCATTTTCAGCTGCTTTATTTTCCCTTCCGTCTAAAATAAAACAATATGATTTACAAATATAACGGAGGCCAATTGATTAAGATTCTTATTGTTTTTAACATCAAAAGCAGACTGTGAAATCAAAAAGGGTACAATTACTTTAGATGTTTGGATGTTTTCAAAACGTACAAATGCAGACTGCTTTGATAAATCTGTTTGTTCCTATGGACAGGCCACAACGCACTTCCAAAATAAGAGTCTGGGTAACGTATTGTACGCAGCTCAGATCCTGCATTTCCCAAATTTTGAATGTTATATAAAAAATATTTTAAAAAAATATAGAAAATATAAAAAAATCTACTGCTTTGATGAGAATAGCTATTTTTGTTGGCTTGTCAAGAAGCTAGAAAAGAGTAGCTTCACAGTTGATCTACATGAAATGATGTGTAGCTTGTAAATGCCAAGCTACATTTTTAAAGCAGATTACTACTGCAGGTATTACTGAGGATATGCACAGCTGTTTACCAGTATATGAATGGCAACAGCAGTTCTTCATATAAATGTCATGCTGTATTTAACGCAATGCATCGTTAAAGGCAGTGCAGTATGTACCTTTAACAAAGTAAGCAGGCCTTGGGGGTCCCATCTCTGACTAAAACATTTAGGTCCTGAATTTTGCTATAGCCATCTCATGCTGTCAATGTACACTACTGTAACAACATACTTGTGCTCTGCTGAGCCTTAAAGCAGTCTTGCATCTGTTTTCTGCTGTTCAGAAGTTTGGCGTCTGCAAGAGTTAGTTTTTTTTTCTAAGTATCTTATGCTTAACAAAGCATTTTTTAATGGAAATGACAGTAAAAATGGTTATAGTGTAAAATATTTGTAAAAACGTAAAATAGCAGATAGCATTGTAACAAATTTTGGGGTTAACATGAGTGCGTACTAATGTGTGCGCCTGAGTCCACAACATAACTTTGCTAAAAACTGAGCATAGACAGCAGGCTACTTGTTATCATTTCAAATATTTTCCTTTCACATACCCAGGTCTAACTCAAACAAATGGCTTTAAATTAGATTAAATGAAGCTAATGACATCGATAGCTCACAAACGAGAGGAGAACAGAGGCGCCGTCCAAAACTGGTGAAGTGAGAGGTCAAAGATTTTATAACACTACTGAATCATTGCATTGAATACAATACAAAACCCTCAGTAAGTCACACTGATGGGGATTTGAACTCTGTCTGGATGGAAAAAGGACACTGTGCTCCGATGAATCATGCACAATCTGACCAAGAACACCAAATAAGATCTATTCTGATATTATATTGACTATAGTTGTTATTCAGTAACAGTTGTGAGATCTGTTTGAGTGTTACTGTGAGAAGATTGATTCAAGATGATGGAGTATGCAGGTGCGGGGGACTCTCGGGACCCATAACAACAGAGTTTTTCATTTGTTTTTGGGACTACTGTAACGTTGCAAAGATTCCTGACACACTGCGGGATGATAGCAAGGAATTCATGGGATAACAACATGCTAAGCCACTGGAAACAGCAAAGGAGCTATGAATGCACGGTCTTATAAAGGGTACATCTTCACTTCAGTTGCACCGCCAATATGTCTTAGTGCAGTGCTTGCATATTCCAAACATTCAGCAATAAAAAAAAGAAAGAAAAAGAAAGAAATGTTATGTTTATATATATTTTTTTATTTTAATTATTTTATTTATCTGATTTATTTTTATTCTACAATAGTAATCTCATGACAGTAATAAATGTCTTTTTAATTATATTTATAGTTATTTTTATAGCGTTAAAAATATTAATTATATTTTTTATTTTATAATTAAAATAGTGTACCATATATTTGTCTCTTTTGTATAGTTTAACAATCATTTTATAGTTTACATTTTTTTTTTTACCTTTTTGTATTAATTTTTAATTTTTATTCTTCTACAGCAATGTTACAGTAATATATTTCTGTATTTGAAATAATAATAATAAAACTTTTACAGTAAAATGGCCTTACCATAGTAATACTTGTTTCATATCTTGAGTTAAAATAACAACAATTGCTTTTATTGTTAGTACTATTATTATTACTATATTTACTGTATTTTACTATATTTATAATAATTTTTATTTTACAATACAACAGTATTATGCCCTAATTTTATAATATTTTTTATTAATTATTTTACAGTAAAATGGAGTTTACTATAGTAATATTTTTGTCTCATATTTTACATGAAAATAACACCAATTATACTAGAAATAAACTTTGAGTTTCCAAAGTCCAAAGGGCTGTTTCATAAAAACAAGTATACCAAATAAACCAGGTTTATTTCAGTTAGTCTGACTTATCGTCAGTTCATTTGGTTCAACGCAAGTCCGACTAACTAAAATAAGCCTGGCATAACTTGTCTTATGAAAAATGTAACGCAAAGTGTGGTTTTGTTAACTTCCACGTGTCTACGTAGATCTGTATCATTTAACACAGATACACAAACACAGAGAATGAACTATGCCAGTCTGAGGCCCTGCAGGCTGAAAGCTAAGCTCCACACACCGCTAACATCTAACTGCTGCTTTCCGATCCATTAGTGCAGCCAAGACTAACCTTTTCACCAGTATCAAAAACACCACTGCTTTCTACACCCTTAAAAATCAAGGATCACTTCAACAACAATAATCCGTGACACGTGGAACGGCATGCTTGATATAATTCCTTCCAAAGTCCCTGGCTCGGCCGCCGTCCCCCCGCCGGCTCCTGCAGAAACGTTCTCACCATCTCGCACATGTTTTCACTGACAGTCTCAACATTTTCCCATTTCAGGCTGTTGTCCCAACGTGCTTTCAATCTACCTTCATTTTCCCCAAAATCTTCAAAAATGAACTTCAATGAATACCACCCATAACAATTCAGTCACCATGAATTGCATTTGGAGGTCAGTTATGGTTCATATAGAGTCTTCGGTTCCAGGAAGGAACTCTATATAACCAGAGGAGGTCTTGGATGAGAAGAACTACTAATGAGCCACTACTTAAAGCTGATATGTGCATAAACAAAAAGGATAATCAAGACTAATACTTTCTGACTTGCACAGTAGCTCACAAAACCAACCTCACACCCTCACCAACTAAAGGGTTAAGCTTTCTCTTATTGAATTACCTCAACGGCATCGTCTAATATCCCTGCAGAGGGAAAGAGAAACTCGGGAAGCTCAAGTTTTGAACTCAATGTGGTCTCAGAGCAACGTGCCATAAAGTTTATAATTCTTACTATAAAACGTCGTCAGAGACTTTCCTGTTTTGTCTTCACGTTACTATTAGTGCGGCGTTCACTGTGACCGGAGCGGTTCCTCTGTGCCGTGTTTTCTTTACCAGGTAATAATGTGGAACATTCACTCTCTGCTCCTTCATCCTGTAAGGTTTTCACCGTGATAGGAAATACCAGGCATAAACTCTGACCCCCACAGTCTGAATGGTAAATGCCAGCTACTGTGAGCGAATTATGATGATGAACAAAGCAATTTCCACTTTTTTTTTGGATAACCTGAAACTCTAACCCAACCAGAAAGTAAAAACATATCACGGTTCATTTTGTCTAAACCTCTAACCTTCAGTATTAAACATAGTGGCTTGTTTGTTTCATGGATGTTCAGGATTGGTGTTGAATGAATTTCAATTCCAGTGAATGAAAACGCAAGCAATATGAAAATATACGCCTAGCCATTTCTACGAACCAAAACATCACAGAGATTTGAGGCTGGATATAAGGACTTTCAGACGACAACAACAAAAACAGCAAAAGTTTTTAGTCAATAAGGGCCAGAATTACTAACTGCTACTAATTTGCCTTTTGCGTTAAAATAGTACCGTGAGGATTTAGTACTGATGCACA
>JAUCMT010000059.1:15992705-16008029 GCA_032357475.1 Enteromius thamalakanensis
ACAAGAGATACCAAAAGAAATATACTAAGTATATGTTACATCCTGCTAAAATGTTTTGGGACAACATGTAAAAATATAAAAATGGGTAATTGTTTTATTTATCTGTACTTTTGACTTTTTAAATTTTATTTTAAAGTTAATGTAATTTAATTCAGTAATGTAAAGATTTTACTGTTATTTAATTTTGTACAATTTAGTTTTAATTTGAAACATTGTTGATTTCTAGTTGTTGCTAGATTGCACTGTATACTGTATCTCAGTTGAGAAATACAGATTTCAGCATTATTAGTAATCTCTGTGTGCATTTTCCTTCAAAACAAGCAAGTTGAGTCATACCACTTGTTTAACATGTATCGCAATCGCAATTTTGACCTTAATAATCGCAATGTGACATTTTTCCCAAATCGTGCAGCCCTTATATAAATACACAAATTATATAATAATCATTTTTCAGTATAGTGAACAAATCTTTCAGTTCCCTTCAAAAGATCAGACTGATTTGCTTTTCAAAATGGTCATCCTCCAGACATTTTTGCAGCACAAAGGTTCCAAACTAAACATTATCAGACTAAATAACTGCAAACTTAGCATTTGGTAACTAACCATAGCGAGTTTAGCTAAATTGTATTATTTTACAATATCCACATGGAATCCTTGTCTCCAACAGCCTGAAGTATTTCTTTTCGTATTTCCATTTTGATCCTTAAACGTCAAAATTTAAAACCATACAGGGCAAAGTCCAAAAGACCTGAAGGAGAGCTTCAAACACTCATTCCTCAAGAAACCTTTTAGGAAAAATCATTTGGCCAAAGGTCTCGCATCATTACAATTCATCAAATGATTTCTGGCCGTTTTCAGCGTGCTTGAAATCGTAGCTTCAGAAAGCATGAGTGCACTTCACTCTTCAGTTTTTCCAGCTCTTGAACACATGGAGCGAGTTCTCACGACCAGAGTCATCAGACACAGGCCAAGCTGAGTTTTTTGAAGCCATGTGTTTTGTTTGTGATATGAAAGATCTGAAAACAAAGATGATGGCAGGCTGTCTCCATCTGAAGGCTTTGTCGACTTGATCTAAGTGCTCTTGAAGGGTGTGAAAATAAATCCAGACAGCATGGAGCACATTCATTATATATACATTGATGCCTATTAAAAACCCATGATAATACATGGAATGAGCAGCGAAGGTATCCATCTGATCATTGGCGCTGCTGCTCACAGGATGCCCAAGGATGAAAGCGACATCTTTCCTTTCCAAAGCAACTCCTGTAGTTGTAGCCAATGTCTCCAGGACAGACGCTATGAAGATTTCCAAAGCGGATCCACATGTCCGAGCGTGTGAGCGAACCCCAGGGTCTTTGCTTTTAAAATCTGATGTCATGTTTTATTCCACATACCTGTTTTACAGGTGTGCACACTGATGCTGATGGGAGTAAACATTAGGGATGTGCGCAACCAATTTGACAGTTATTTAAACGAGTTTGGTGTCAAACTAGTCTAGCAAGAAAAGAAGAAAAACTGCATGTGTGTATATAATAGCATACGTTTGAAAGAATCAATGAATCACACTGTCAGATCTCTCAGTGAATTCCGCTTGACTCGCGTTATCATCGTTTCATTTTAGGCAGTCGTTAAAAAGAAAAAAAGAGAAGAGCATACACTCAACATTTGCCAATGCATAGCTTATTTATTCAAATCAGCTGGGGAAATGGGGACAGAATTCTTCATCTTCATATAATGTAAGCCAACATATTAAAACACAAGTCAAAAACAATAGGAATGATGAACAGCATTAAACGGCTTTTAAAAATGCCTACGTGCCTGTATTGAACATGATCATGCGTCACTCTAATACAGTATTTGTAAGCCAATTTGATATTGCACGGTTTACACAAACTGTAAACTTTAGTCTAAGATAAATCCAAAATTATTACTCTTGGCTAACGTTGGTCAGCTGTCTTAACATGAAGGCTAAGTTTATGCAACTGGCCCCAGAAAAATTTCATTACTTTTGATTCACAATGAACTTAATTCAGATTTAAAATTCTTTAATATTTTCAGGTATTTCATTGGAATTTTTAAAGCTAGGAAGAGGTAGAAAGCAATGACTAACTACTTTTGTGTTACCTCTATTATATATATATATATATATATATATATATATATTCAATCACATTTCCATTAATTTGTGCATTCAATTAATACAACACATATGTTTCGGTATTTAATCATTTTATATTTGCATTTATTCAACCATACATTCACATTCATTTGTGCATTTTACAATTTTAAATATTTACTGTTTATTCACTTGACCATTTTACCAAAATTCTTAAAATTACATTTTTAGCAATCCAAGATTTTTATTTTTGTGAATATTTTATTGTTATTCACATTGTACAGATCTCACAAGATTCTGCAGTATTTATAAGCGATGCGTTGAGGAAATCGTACACCCATTCAAACCTCCATCAAAACAGGAATTGTCAATTTTTGTAAGAATGCAGTAAACGTGCATTTCCAGATTTAAAGATGCAACTTCTGCAAGAAGGCCAAGACACTGAGATTTTACGTTATTACCAACACCAAATAAATTCAGGTCTTGCACAACTAGTTGACCATCCTGCATTCGAGCTGAGAACATACAGTATTGTATATAGTTGAGCACATCAGGTATGTGATCTCTGGTCCAATTTAAATATGTATCCAACAAACCGTTGCTCATCCCTGAGGTCTCACGAGTCTATACCCGTCTCATCTTTGAAAAAACAAGGATCTCTCATGCTACAAAGCTACATATTCCCATCTGGGACTTGAGCCCAAGGGGGGAAAGATGTGCTGTGTTGGGTTGCAGTAGGATACTTGGATTCGTACACCTTGAGAACAGCATTTCAGCTATTCCAGGTGAACCATTTGTCTTTAAAATGTTGTGGCCAGTGGCTATATCAGGTGTAGCTGACTGCTGGATCAGCCAAAGCCAGGGAAAGTGCGTCAAGCTGAAAGAATGTAGCCGGGGACACAGGTGAAGAGAGACTAGACCCTGTGCATCGCAACCGTACTTCAATCTAGCGCTCTTTGTAGATGACAATGGCCCTTTCATGACATCTGTCACCCCTGGCCCGACTGAAATTGCTACTGCGCTTCTATTCTTCAAAGAGCTTGTTATTAGTTTGCCCTAAGAGCATGAAGCAGCTCGCCAACAGCCCTGAGAGCACAAGAATATTAAAGAAGCTAAACGCTGGGCTCCTCCACGAGATGCCCTGTGGGACTCAAGCTAACCACCTTCACAAATTTAAAGAGGACAACAACCAACAAGCCGGACACAATAAAAACGTGAATGAGTGACTGTGGACTATAAGGAAAATATATGAAGCTGTCAAAAGTTATTGAAATTGGACAGTACCTTCCTACACTGAACACTGTGCACTGTATACTACATATTATATATATATAACTATACTGTAGCAGCTGTTAGTTACTAACAAGTATATAGTGGTAATGTTTTTAATTTTTAAATGTTATGTTAAATTATTATTGCATAATATTTTTACACTAAAATACAACCAGTTTTTTTTTTTATTTCACTTATTTCACCAAATAACTTTTACTGTTTACATCTAATAATAAAACAGCAAACACTCTTATTATCATCATTAGCTGTACTATTTGAATGTACAACATTTTTTTTTTAGAAAAAATGCAAACAACAGCTGTAAATCTGTTGTTTTTTAGCAATAAGAATAGTATTTACATTATTATTGTTATTATTGTTGTTGAAATTAATTAAATACCTCTTAGTAGTAGCAATAGTAATAATAATGTGATAACAATAACAATAAAAATAACAATAAATGTAAATATTTAAATGTATTATTGTTATTAATGCATTATTATTAATATTTTCATTATTCATAAAGTGAATAGCACTTGGAATAAAAACTGGAAAAACTAAAAAAGTTGGTTAGTAGTAGCAATGGTAGTAATAATAATAATAATAATTGTATAATGTAAGAAATATTCATATTTAAATGTATTATTATTATTATTATAAAACGGCTTTTAAAAATGCCTACGTGCCTGTTTTGAACATGATCGTGCATCGCTCCAGTACAGTATTTGTAAGCAAATTTGACATTAAACAGTTTACACAAAACTGTAAGAAATATTATTATTTAAATGTATTATTATTATTACTAGTAGTAGATTAAGTAAAATGGAAAACAACAAAATAGTTAAGTTTACATTTTATCACCCTAAAAAGTTGAATTTAAGTTCACAGTAGTTCCATAAAAATATAATTGTTTTTTTTTTCTTTTTTCTTTTCAATTTCTTTGCCGTGTGACTGAAGAATCAGTCAAGCAATCAGTCATATATAATTAGTCATAAAATCAGGCAATCAATCATAAGAAGCTGATATATCTAAATAAAACAGATTGTCAAAAGAGGATCTAACAAAAATGTAAAATATTTTTTTTGTATTTAACTTAATTTCATTATTTTTTAGCTAAACAAAGCCAGATGTGTTTGTTTCTCCTCCTAAAGTCTAAACAAGTTTCAAAAAGTAACAGGACAAATATACAGCTAATCTACGCAGATTTCTGTCAATAAGATATACTGAGGTTAACATTCAATGAAAAACTGTAGGCAGGACAGGCCCAGAATAACCTAGGCGATGTGAGCAGAAAACTTTCAATTGTGTCTGAGAAAAATCGCTTATAAGTGATCATCTATTCTCATAACACTCTGACTTTTAGTATCAAATAACAGTAATATGGAGACAGATTCCTGTATGGCCTATTTTTATAACTTTTGTAGCGTCATGGCAGACTCGCACCACAGATTCTGAGCTCATCCTTCAGCGTGGAGATCTAAACAGTGGAAAAGGAAAGTGGATCGGCCAATTATAACATAGATCCTGTAGGCCCTAATTCAGAGAAAGCCACACTCCAAACAGGCTTGAGTTTCAACATAATAAACACGGGGATTGTTGGTAACTCCACACAGATGGGACAGTTTTCCACACCTACTGCTGGATTTGGTGCTTGCCCACACCACACCCTATCCCACCTTAATACGGACACAATTCCCATACTGTGAGCTTTAAAGGGTACGGGTTAAGCTTTCAATTTTTAAAACATACTACACTTTATGAACTCTGCCTTTAGGCGCACAATACATAAGGCACGACTCTGTGTATGCTTGTAAGCCCTAGAGACTTCTACAAACATTGACATTGTAACATAGACATCACATGAACCCACAGTGATTTGTAACTGTCATATAATATACAAATATTCACACATACACACAAATGGGCCACTAAACACTTTGGAATAACATGCCCTACCCAGAGATGCCCGGAAATATAAAATTGCATTCATAAACATTGACAAACAGTAGTTTATTACATGCATTTATGTACATAACGGTAGATTATGCACATTCAAGTCATATTTGAACTATATATATAATATATAAATTTATATAGTGCTGTCAAACTATTAATTACGATAATACTATTGTTTATCAGTTGTTTTTTTTGTAATACAAATAATATTTTTTGCTGCTTTTTTTTAAATTTCATCATCTGTGGAATTTGGGGTCTGATAATGAGGTAAAAACCTGAGCATTTCTGAAATATGCTGAAAAATCCTGTTTCTGCCTGCACACCAGGTGTCATTGGGCACATTAAATAACATTTGTTAGACAACCCTTATACAACTCCATACAAACATTTATGGTGGAGCACACAGCCCAGAGGGTCTGTTCAATGGCCCCACAGAAGATTCATACAGTACATCTGAACTGACAGATTCAGGGCTGTAATGATGGATAAATGAGTGCAGGAATGATGGACTGAAGGTAAACGTGCATGTGCCGTTGCTTTCTATAGATGTCAAGGGGGTAATTTGGTGAGAAAAATCCATTGACCCACTTCAAGGTAAAATACAAGTGATATACTAGCTGAAATATTTATGTAGCTCGGTCATGAAGCTCTTCTGAGTAGCTGAATAGTGTACTTAAAACAGTTTGCTTCATCCAATCACTTGTTTTTATCCATCTACACAAACCATTTACCCATGACTGTATTGCACCAGTTCAATGCGCGCCATTGGGAGTTCACAAACCCTACATCATCCCCAGCACCACTTGTCTAGATCTGCTCTTTCGGGTCTCCCTATTTTCTTTTAAGCAGTCTGTAAATTACAATTACAAATTACAATTAATTATTATTAACTTTAAGGTGCAGAAAAGTAAAAGAGATGTCGTCTGAATACTCCATCTGCCATCAGTGGTTCAACTCTAACGTAATGAGGCAACAACTTTCTAGAAACAGCTGCTATACTCCCCAAAATCACGCTGCGTTGACATTAGGGTACTAAATCTGTTGAATAAAGTTGTTATTTTTATGTTATGGTTTTTTTTCTGATACAAAAGTATTCATAAAAGTAAAACTTTTAATGACGGGGGGGTAAGTAATTAACGACAAAAATGTAATTTTGAGTTGGAGTAACCCGACAGGACAAATCAACTAAAACGTTGAAATTGAAACAACTCAACTAAATAAATTGTGAGGTGCCACCCCTAGTAGACATCATTTATATTTAATTACACCATGTGCATGTATGTGCAACCATTTAGCCAGATTCCCAGCATTAAAAAAAAAGAAACACAAGAGACTGAGTTTTTAAGTGTGCGCAAGGACATATAAAGTGTGTGGCAGAGCTCCAGGAGTGAAATAGTTGTGGGGGAGCTGATATCGTGAGATTAAACGCATGGCCTGAGTTTGCCACACTCAGTGTGAAAACTTGCAGTACTGATGAGGTCATAGACGTGTGAGCCTGTAAGTTGGGGAAACATCAGAGATTTACTGCAAGTCATCAATCAACTCACCGCCTGCCCCGACCAGCCAAACAGAGTTTAAGAAGGCAAAAGTCACACATTCATTTGCCTTAAATAACGTCTCACTTACAATCACACATAATGGGGCTTTTTAGCGAAATTGACATTATAAGCTCTGTCAACCCTGTGGCGTCTTGCAGCTTGGTGGTGTTAAGATCTTAAGATTTGGCTCCTGACGCTCAGTTGATGTCTTTAATTTGCTTCTGTCCAAGCATGAGGAAAATGAGCCTCCAAAAAGGCTGGAGGCATGAATGCCATATTCTGTAACACAGTTCGGCATATTTAAAAGGATATTTCACCCAAAAACATGACAATTCTGCCATCATTTACCCTCGAGCGGCTCCAAACCCATATGACTTGTAAACGAGATATTCTGAAAGTATTCTTAACATACAATGATACTAAGTAGTGATTGTGAATGTTAAGCTTCAAAACATACTAAAACCACTAAGAAAGTGCAAAAAAAGTGGTCAAATGATCTGTATGTTATATGCAAAGCCCTCTAAAATCATGTTATAATGACTGTGTAAAGAACACCGTAAGGTAAACGAATTGATCCAATCTGCAAACAAATCAGTCCAATACTGGAATGACTGATTGAATCAGATTTACTAAGTGAATTCTCAGAAACACAGAATTGAATTTTGCTCTGTTGAATGAATCATTTGGATCCATAAACAAAAATAAATATCAAAATCAGATTTGTAAACCTGATTAAATAGATCAATCACTGGTCCTCAGATACAGTTCACATGTTCTACTCAGTGAATCAATGATTCAGTCATTGATTCACTGAAATAACTAACTAAATAACTTTATTTTGGTTTGTTTTGCACACAAAGCCTTTAAAATATCTGGAATACAGTGCACTGCTTACCAATTTTAGAGTCCTTTTTTGACTAGATTTAGATGACAAGTTCACAGAGTCGACTGATTTAATAAGTGAATCAGTCTGCGAAAGAATCAGTTTGATCAATAAACAAATTAGTCCAAATCCTGAATGAATTAAGATTTGTGAAGTAGGTTCCCTGAAAGGTAATAATCCTTTTCCCAAGTTCAATTCACCAATACAATAATCTGATTCTTAAAGCTACAGTCCTTAATTTTGGCACCCTAGCGGTTACTAAACAGAACTTCGTGCACATTGCAGAATAACACTGTAGCTGTATCTACTTCTCTCTGTTTATGTCTATGATGAATAAAACATAAACACTTATTATAGGTTCAAAGTAATAATTCAGAACAAGCTAAAAACATGGTGGTCTCTATGACTTTAGAAGATGCACAACACTTGCTGTATGATACATATTCGTACCTTCATAGAAACAGAAATAAAAAGGAAATAAATAATAGAACCAAAGTTTGCCTATCACATATACCAAAACATTTTTAACCAAAATATTTTTACAGAGACATTTGGAGCCAGTGGCAAGTGTCAGAATGACTAGCCACGGTGAGGCTGCCTTCTGCGGATACATGAGACCTTCGCGTGGAGCTCACAGTTCAGAAATCGGCGAAGCAAACTTTTAATTAGGCACTCTCTTTTTTTAAAAAACTGCAATTGGTGTTTTAAACAACTACATTCTTGCCTGAAATACTCTTAAAACTGCATTTCAAATGCAGTTTTCCTCTTCAATGTCAGTGCTTTGCTACAATCTGTATTGTTAAAAGCGCTATATAAATAAAAGTGACTTGACTTGACTTGACTTCACCAATGCACACGACTGCCACCTGGCAGAAGCCCCTCTCATGATGCAAATTCGTGTTTGTTGTTAATAAAATTTTTAGGCGCGAATAAACCAAATTTCATGTGAGATACAGCGAATTTCATGCACAAATGAAGCGAGGAAACTCAAAATGTTCAAGCGTCCAAGTACACTACAAATAGCGCAATTTATTTGCGCGAGTCGCGTCTGGTGTGAAGCACCATAAGAATCTCTTCTAATTTGTATATCAACCTCCAATCCAGTGCATATGCAAATTACCATGCTTAGAAACAAAGAACCATAAAAGTTCCCTCCAAAGGATCAACACACTATTGGCTCTTTGACCCACAAGAGGTATGACCTCAACATTTTTTCAAAAGGCCCCATGGTGGTGACCTGCCTTGCTTTTTGCTTTTTCTGGTTGCTGGAGCCCCACCATTTCTCTCGTCTCCTGGCTAAGCCCCCGGGACCAATGCAAACCCATCGCCATCGGGTGGGCTTAGACGCAGCGCAATCTGCAGTCTTGTGAGACACTAAGATGAGGATTTACTCCAAGGCAACACCTACGTTTTACACAAGGCCAAGGCCATGACTTTCCATGTAACTCAAGATCCACGGATTGTGTCAATCCAAAAACTTTGGAACCATCAGGACTTCGAGACTGCATCGGATCCTCGCCAACGAGGCAATGCAAGTATCATACATACACAAAACAAAACAGAGGTTTAGTATTAGTTATGGAACCTGTTATGAACGGCACTGATGGTTATCAAAGGTGGTCAACTGACTCTTTTCATAACTTTAATTTTGTCTTTTCCAAATGGTTTACCCTTAAGCCTTCTTTGCACTTTCCCCATGTGTGTATGTATGTAAACTTGTGTGTCCAGTTATTTTGCACAAATGACATGAGTTCCTGATTCTGCGTCACAAATTAATGTCCTTTTACGATTTCGACCCTTGCTCCTTTACATGCTCTAATGCAGTGATACTGTAGAGAGGTATTTTTTTGTGGCCACGAAAATATCTATTCTTAGAGTTTATATTAACTTCGCTGAACGAACAGAATAGGTGATGGTAACTCTGCTACAGACATTACTGGCATCTGACAGAATAATAGCAATTAATCATAATTAATAGTAATTATTTATATACATTTCTCTTAATGAGCTAATATGATACACTGGTGAAGATTCTTTTGACAAAGTTTTCCTTGGTGTTCCAAAGAAAAATAACAGCGTTTGATAATAACAGAATCTTTTTTTTAACTATTCCTTTAAGTCCGAAGGGAAGCCGCAGCGCAGTGTTGATTGTTGTGTTTTAGTCTGGCTTGAATGCAGTTCTGCGGCAGAATAATTGGCAGGAACACGACTGATCTGTTAAGTACATGGAGAGAACATTGGTGGCTACGGGCTTTACGGGCTTTCAAGAGCAGGGGAGACGGAGCACTACTGGGTCTCTAAAGCTCTTAACATTACTCACGCTAAGCACGCTGTCAGACGGCAGGACATTCCTGTTTGTTTGGGGGCATTGTAGGAAAATGACAGTAGTTTTCAGATGTGATGTTCACAGCTCCAACTAAACTGTTTTCCAGCTTGTGTGAAAGTGTATTGCTTGTAAAGGTGTCAGAGAAGGCCATTAATGCTGTGAAAGCTTAAAGCTAAGTGCACAGTTTATGCACTGTAAAACTTGCAGGGATTTTACAAGGTTTGACAGTAATGTTTCTTACAATAAAATGCTGTGTACTGTGAATTTTACTGGAAAATCAATACAGATTAGGTTATTTTTCAGTCATAACTTAGCTCGAAACTCAAAGCTGCACCTCTGAGCCTGCGGCCATCATTACACCTGCTGTGTTATTTTTGTTTATTAGCCACTAAGAAAATATCATCATTAAAAAAGCTTAATATTAAAGTGATAGTTGACTCTAAAATTGCATTTTTGTCATCATTTACTAATGCCCTTCCAAACATCTATATATTCAAAGAAAAATAAAAGGAGAAGTTCTGAAGAATGTTCATGCTGTTCTCTTCCATACAATGAAACAGGATGGGAACCAAGAGCTGCCAATCACCAATAAGGACAAAAAGCATATAAAACTATAACAAAAGTGCTTTTAATAGTTCACTTTCATATGTTCTATTAACTATGAGTAACTTTGTAACTACATGTCAACCAATTCTCATTCATTTTCAACTAAGTAGACTATAGAATCTATAAAATCTTCATTCTATGTTCAACTGAAGAAACAAAAACTATTATTGGTTTTAAAAGTAATGAGGGTGATTAAATTGATAGACGCCGTTGAAACTCCATGCGTCCTTAAGGCAGAAACCCTACTTTAAATGTATGCAGTCAGCACAGAAAAAGCCACCATTGCAGATAGAAAGCAATTTTTTTTCTCCTTGCGCAGTGAGATTAGTTTATAAAGTCTGAAATGGAAAAGTCAAAGTAGATTTTAGTGCGGTAAATGGGTGCTAACAACGTCTCTTCGCAGGCAGTTAATTTCCAGCACATTAACCCTTCTAATAAACGTCAGTGTCAAATATGGCTGGCACATTTACACTCAACATGCACAACCATTTCAACCAGAAATGTTATACTTTTGGGCCAGCTAATATGAAGGAAAAGAAAAAAAAATAAAAGCAAGCTAACTGACACAACGAAACCATCAGAACCCGAAAGTTTCCATCAACAGAACGCCGCAGGATGGATGGTCAAAATTATTATGTTAAACAGAGACTTTATTACATGGCATGCTAAACCAAATCAAGTGTCTTCCACAACAAATATGTGAAGATTTCAAGTAAACACACAGTACATATTCTTGAAGAAAGCAACTGAGAAGAAAAAACAAGCAGGCCAAATATGTTTTGACTGAATATGTACCATAAATCACTACAGAGATAAGACAGACAGGGTTAATGCTCCTTACTGTCAAATCTGAGAACGTCTTTATTACAATCAAGTGGGAAAATAGCCTGGACCACCATGAAACACAAATCGTATGTACTGTAGAAATGGCAGACATAGTGAACAGCCTGGAATAACAGAGTTCATAAAAACTTGCAAACTAATTGAAAGTCTATAAAAAAATACAAACCCACACATACTGTGAACTAATGAGAGTAAAGCATTTCCGTATGGACACGTATGTTTTGCGTATCTGTTTTTATGTTTATGTGTTGTTGACATGGGCAGTCTGTCTCAGGGGGTTTGTTGTTGAATCTGGTTTGGTTTACGGCTCACTTTAGCCTAGATTAGCCTCGTTATAAAACTGCCCTCATAAGATACTTTTTATGGCTTCCAATTGCAGCATGGAACAGTGGGGTATTATATAATTCAACATAATATTGGGGCTCACAAGTCCAAAATAAAATAGAAATGAATTGAAACAAGGAGCAAACAGAACACCAGGCCAGAAGAGTGAGCGGTAGACTGTAAGTGAAAGCCACAAACAGCTGGCAGCAAAGACAGATCTTAGACCCCATTCATTCATTAATAAGGTCAATAATTATGTTAGTGAAGAATACGGACAATATATGTCACAAGACAGGTATGCAAACATCTACAACCGCTAAAAGACGTAGGTTTGAACCACTCATCTTGATTTGGCGTAACTAGGGCATTGACCAATATGGAAATAATCAGTGAAATTTTTAGAAAGAAAAAAAACAGTATTTTTCTTTGGTTTCTCCCACTGGTACAGATGTGCGGTTCATAAAATTGCAGACGGGTGCTGTGCCCTGGGCAAAGAGACAGACAGAAAGATGGATTAAGAGAAACAAGGTAACCACAGTGAAAACAGTAACAGCCGGGCTGTCGATGTGACAGTTCGACTGATGTATCAACACCTTCTTTGTTACAGTTTCGTAGAGCTGACTCTGGATACTTTGATATGCAATTATGCATCCATTACAAGCAGAAACAAACTCAGAACAATGGATTAACTCAAAAAAGATGCAACCAGACTCCACCGGAGAAAACAGCACCTTAGGCAACATCTACTTTGTCAAACAGTTTCAAAGTGTAGCTATGGGGCAAACATTCTTAGCAGTTACAATTACTAGACACTAAATGTGTTTACATGCATCTGATACTGATTATTCTTAAGCAAACAATACATTTTGTTCAGTTAGCTTTTCATGTAAATGCATAAACTGACAATGTGACAGACAATGTTTACATTATGTATGCATGTCGGTGCCCAACACAGGGAGAACTTTTTTTTTTGCAGCATTGGTTGACTTGATTATGCATGCTTGTAATAAAGATGAAAGAAAGAACTGACAAGCATAACATGGAGTGCCACAAGGCTCTGTGTTGGGTCCTCTGTTGTTGTTAATCCTTACTAAATAACTAAAAGCGATTTGTGAAAACTTGAAAAAGTGTTCCGTATCCATAATAATCCATTTTTAGCAACAGCAGGAGACAAACACTTGATTTGTTGTGTTGAAGCAGTAAAACGTTTGTTAAGTTGTGCTTACTCGCATGCAGTCATTTTTCTCTTTTCATGTGAAAATGGAGCTATTGGTGATACAACTGTTCCAGGGCAACCCTGTTCATTTTCCCAACTGGTTTTAGTGATAAAAAAAAGATTGATTAATATACGCTATTAAGTCATTATTAATTATTACTCATTACAGATCAACAATTAGCAATATCAATATTCACGTTTTTATGTTGAACTTTATAAACTCCAAAAGTGCATGTGTTGCGCATTTATGCTGCATGGATACAAGAAGTCGTTAAAAAAAAACATCTGGCATGTACATCGTGACACTGTGTTCAAGCCAGGTCTCAACCTTAAATGAGTCTGACAACCCTACTTAAGGCAATATTAATATTATAAAAAATTCATTGTTATGCTGATTGTTCTCAGCTTTATTTTTTCTCCAGACCAGATGTTATTATCTTTCTCTCTCTTCAACCTAAAACATTATCTATGTGGAAGATTTCTTCTTCATCTGCTTTATATAATATCACTTGGTCTGTCACCTTGCTTAATTGGGCTTTAAAAGCAATTAACAACATGATTTAAACAGTGTTTTCCAAAAAAGTGCAACATAAACGCTTAACTCTTCAATAATTGGAAACAATTCCTTACTTTGACCTTTAAACACTAGTTGTAAAGCCGAACGAATTGTTAAACAAAACCCTATGCTGATAGATGATTTCAACTCCTTTTCTGCGGTTACCATAATTTACTAACCCAACTATATGACTGGACGAGGTGTGAGGTTGATGATTAAAAGTCCACGGGCTGAGGAGCATTTAACGATGAACTGCCAAACTGGTGAAATGTGGTGTGTGAAAAGCCAGTGTTATTATGGTAATAATTCAGCGCAGACTGAAATTCGAATGGATAGGAGGCCCCTGTAAAATATGCGAACACACACATACACAAACACGCTCAGTCTCTGTCACACACGTTAAACAACTAGTCATCATTTTACAATTTTATCCACATTTTCGGGATGGAAAAAGACTGAAATGTTTTCAAATGCAGCACAATCTGGCCTGGTTCAGCTGATTCCATCCTCAAACATGCAGCTCGGGTCGATTTCTAAACTTTTCCTTTGCCCTGTTCTGCTGAAGTTAGACTCTGTGGTCACTTGGACTCTCGTGCACGGAGTTACGATGCTATCACACACGGTTTTATTCTGCATAAACAGAAACATAAGCTAATTGGGGCAAAAGTGGAACATTACAAGCAGATATAGTGGAGAGGAGCAGGTAATAAATAAAATTACTAAATATGTCCATCAAACCAACTAAAAAGGTCATATTTTCTTTTTTAGCGGTTAAAATTTGGCCTATTCAAAACAAAAACAAACTGTTGAATATCTGTTTAGCTCTTTGTAAATGAGTTGATCAACCAAAACAACTGGCAGAAGATATAGTCTCAGCAGGGACATTCTGCTGTTGCCCTGCACTGACACAAAACAGACAGAAATTGCAGAGCCATAAAACTTCCACAAGCCACATAAAACTTGATAACAGTGCTAAAAGTTGAAATTATTATCCAGAAAACAGGATTTCTGAATGTTTAGTGGTGAGTTTTAAAACCGCAAAACACTATAGCTAAGAGAATGAGATTTTTCAATTTGAAAAGCTCCATGAACGTACTAGACAAATGGTTTTCTTTCTGGATACATCAAGTTGCGGCAGGACGTACAGAACATCCGTCTTTTAAATATGCTAGAGGATATTGTTTATGTAAAATGAGAAAAGCTGCAGTTTAATTAACTAGAGTTTTGAGTGTTTTACTCACTGTATAATAATATTTTTTATTATAATATGTTATTATTATTTTGTGATCCTGGTCCACAAAAGTGATAAAAGATTTAATTGGTTAGATTGATATACAAATGAAAGCTTTTGTTGATGTATGGTTTGTTATGATACAACTGTTTGAATATCTGAGGTGAAAATGTGAGAAATAAAAATCAAATTTTTTAAGAAAATCACCTTTAAGTTGTCCATATGGAGTTCTTAGCAATGCATATTACTAATTAAAAAATATGTTTTGACATATACAGTAAGACATTTCAAAAAATCTTCATTTTCTTTACTTAAAATCCTAATGATTTTTTTGCATAAAAGAAAAATAATAATTTCGACCCATGCAATGTATTGTTAATCAAAACATACCCATGCAACTTTTTTTTTTTTTTTTCTTTCTGAAATTCGTGCAGCACCAGTGATGTCTTAGTAGTGG
>JAUCMT010000059.1:16016991-16031829 GCA_032357475.1 Enteromius thamalakanensis
ATTTATTAATAGCTTGACAGCACTAGTTACAATACACTTAAACTGCAATAAATTTTTAAAACATCACTTTTTTACTGGATTGTGAATCGAATAAATGCAGCCTTGGTGAGAATAAGATAATTATTAAAAAAATAAAAATCTTAACGAACCCAAATTTTAGAACAGTAATACATTTGGCTATATTACACACTTTCAATCAAACAGGCCAGCTATGGTAGCTAATTACTTGAACTGTGGATAAAAGTAATCAGCTTGCCAAATCCAATCATACATTTGTATGATTTGACAATAACAGCAATATCAACTGAGGCACAGACGCCCATAATGCACCACTAGTATAATGAAGATATAAGCAGTGCAGACCTGAAAAAGCAGTTCGAACATTAAAGGATGATGTTGCCTAGTTATATTGATTACAAGTACCTATCCCCTATAAGAGAATTATCAAATTATACATTTCCATCTCTCAATCTTATACTTTATGGATTGCAATGCTCCTAATTACACAAAATATTTCCATCTGGCAAAAATAAAATCTCTAAATATTGAACATAGAATATCTGGTGATTAATCTATGTTGTGTCATTTATGAATGCAATATTATCAATATGCCGACTTCTTGAGAAGAGGAAGAGAGAGACTAAAGGCAGTCCTCCTGCCAGGTATACAGGAGCTTTACTGCTCTTGGCTCATGTTCTGCTTAACGCTCTTTACTTTTTACACACACAGTATATCAGTCAGACACTGCAGTCTGCAGATCCAGCACTCCACTCAGAAACTTCTGAAACCACCCATATCACAGCTAGAGACCATGGAGCATGGGTCCAACCAACTGTCAACCATGAAATGCATCCAAATGAGTTAAATAGACAGTTCACCCAAAAATGAATGCACCCCCATCTTGTTTTAAACCTGTACGACATACATTTTTCTGTGGATCACACAAACAACATTCTCAAACAACAAGTATCGCTCAGAAACCTAATGTCAGCCTAATGACACCAATGATGATCATATAGACACAACAGCAGAAATTTTCCTCAAAATACCTTCTTTGTATTTTATAGAAACAACAATTAAGCACATTTAGTGTTGAATTTTTCAAAGGCAAAATCAAGAAATCCACATGATTGTGAATTTCGCCTACTTTTTTTCCTTCGACAAAAAGTTTCTCTTACAAAGGTTTTGATGTGGTTTTAGCTGGGTTAAATGCCAGTTTCTTGACAGTTGCAGTACTCTGAAAGTGAGCTGTTTGAGCTGTGCTTCATACATCAACACACTATTGACAACAAACGGTGGCCATTTTTAAGCTGCAACTTTTTCAACCTTTACACTGAATAATCATCTTTCAGTGACACAGTAAACATTCCACCATGAAAAGATTCTGAACTTTGGACAAGTAATCAATAGGCTATAACAGGCTAAATTTTATGCAGTATTTGGCATGAATTTCCCAAGAACTTATCTGAAAGAAACCATACTTATTATGCATTTAAGAAATCATATTTGATGTATATGGATCTGTATTTCATGCCTAAACCATCACAAAAAAACTGAATGAATAGTATTAAGCTTTGCTTAAATTTAAAAGTAACATGGATTTGACTTATTTCTTTTTGTTAGATTTATTTTTAGCTACTAATAGGAGTGTTTAGACAGCAAATGAAGTGGAAAAGAAAGGCTTGACAACTATAAGTTTTCATAATTTCCGCATTCAGTGCCACTAGTGGCGAAAAAAATGTTCCCTTCAACTTCGGCAAATCAGTCGATACATAAAACCCCCAGACTGTCATCTATTAAATTGTGTAATCCTCATTTGAGGAAGTTTAATGCGAGATGCAGTTTTCCAGAAGCCTCAAGCATACATTAAACCCAATTTGCTGAAGTAGCAACCGTCCAAAAAGACACACATGCAAAGCAGCTGAACAAACATACAATACATTACAGAGCAGTTCAATGAAGCTGACTGCTCCGCACACTGAGCGCTGATGTCATTTAACGCAACCGCATAATATACAAGACAAAAAAAACTAGTTCTCCGCTGATGAATCAAAACTTGGACTATAGGAACGAGGACGTTCGTTTTTCCAGTGCCGTTGACATTTGCCAGAGTTCCCTTCGCATTTTTCGCCTTTTCCACTTACTGACCTGTGGAATTTCTCGATTTTTAGTGTGGACGTATCAGGTTTGGACCCAAACCGAAGTCATGGCCCGTTAGGGCATATTAACAACATCGCACCTTCCAGCTCTTTGATAATCCCAGAAAACTTTATACGACGCACGCACAGCTTACAGCCCTCAATAACCCTCTCGCACAAGCCAAGCAGTCTGCGCTTGTTACTCAAACTCGAGTGGGTCGCAATTGCACCCCAGTTGCTAATAGATGTATATGTGCCCCATATGTTAGCCTGCAGACGTAAACACCAGAGAGTTCCCACTGCACAGCTTGTATTTTCAATTTTGGGCTGAGGGAATTGTGTATTGCTAAAAATTAATGTCCATGTCTATACAGCACACAGTTTCTGCAAATGTGTTTGTTTACCCATTGTAAATCTGCTTAGAATATCGTATAACTTGTTGAAATGGGCCCAGCTTTGTGTCAGCATGAGCCACCGTCGATGCGGTGTGCGCTAAGTGACCCTTTTACACATTTTTAGAATAAGCATAGGCAGTACAAACCCTAACATTTGCAATAACTCAGATTAAGAAATATCAACAACCCATTTGACTTCCATAATTAGATATTTCTGAGTGAAATGGGATTTGAGATTATCCTTTGGGAACTTACTGGGGGGTACATACCGGAATGAACACATTGTTTAGAGGAGAAGGGGTTGAAAACGGGGGGCAAGAGGTCAAATTTGTCAGTTAGCATGGTCCCCATAGCCTCTGCTATTCCATAGGTGTTGGAGCTACACCATCTGGTGACAAAAAAGCCTCTTCTCTCTGAATGCCATTCAGAAAAACTTTTTCAATTAAATATTTCATCATATTACAGTAGATATTTTGCCAGTGTAGTTTTTAAAGTGCTCATAAAAGCATAACTGGACTTTTTCCCCGTCTGGTGCCTTTCACAGTAGAACAACGCAAATTAAAGTAAAAGCCACTGCATCTGCTCTCTGTCCCGCTTAAAAGACACAGCGCAGTCTGGAAAGTGGCTACTATGAGAAAAGATTTTAAAAAGCATGTGTCTACGTCTCTGTTTGCTACTACTAGTGTGAAGAATGGAGAAAGCATATAAAAGGACAAACTACCTGATTAACTTGATGCTAAAGACTTGGGATAGAAACCAAGGTCCGCTAATACACTATGGACACTAATGTTCAGTGTATGACAGTTTAAAGGCAAGTTTGTCATCTAGAATCAAATAACAGCCCCCTTATATCCACTACATAATTAAAGCTATAACTAAAAGTTGATAAAGAATCCAAGATTTCATACTTCATGTTTTTGGTTAATTAAGCGGTGTCTGGTGGTATGTATCATCTAGGTATTTAAAGTGCACTTTCTGTTGCAACCTCTGACTGATTTAAAAGCTTAATAGGCCACAACTCCATGCCCTGTTTTCACAGACAAGGCTTAAGCCTGGTATTTCAATAGAAAGAACCTCATTGACTGATCTTAAAATACATCAGTTCCTTTGTTTTGTCTCAAAACGTCCCAGTAATGTTCTACTTAAAATCCTAATTAAAATATGGCCTAATCCTGGCTTAGTCCAAGCCCTGGAACCGGCCCATGTGCCACACATATAGAGCTCAATAACAGCAAGACTCACTCACAATGGATTCCAGCAGAGTTTAACATTAGCACAGTGCTAAGCTAACAACAACAATACTGTTAAAATGACTAAAAGAAAACACTGCATAAAAACATCAATTTTTTATTTAGACTGAACTTTGAAAAAAACATATTTTGGTGTTTGTATGTGTGTACATGTATCTACAGCAATTCTCTTAACATATGCTGGTTAGGTATGTTTTGAAGATGCCGGTTTAAGCCGATTAGCATGATTGTTGCTAAGCTAACAACACTGTTAACACGGTTAGTCTTTCTTGTTTCTCTCACAATTCAGACTTTTTTCTCAGAAAATGCAAAAGGTCAGAAGTACCAGATATAAACTGGCTACAAACCAAAACTGAGATATTCGCAACTGACTTTTTTTCTCGTAATTGAGAACTTCTAAATCTAATTCTAAAGAAGTCAGCTTACAATTCTGACATTATCTTAAAAGTTTGAGTTTATATCGTGCGACGCTGCGAAAAAAGTCAGAATTGTGAGAAGTCACAATTACCTTCACATTTTTTATTCAGTAGGCTACAGAAAACAAGTTCCCATAATTATAATTGAGATTAAACATTATGAACATTTATTATTACCAAAATTAAAACATATTCCTAATTTATCTTGATTCCATTCATAACTTTTACTTTTTTTTTTTACTAATTGTTTTTTTTTTTAACCAAGTTCATCACAATGCATACTGGGATTGCTACCTCCAAAAAGCACATATGAGATGTTCGACCATAAGATTTCAAAGCTAGTCTATGTTTTGAAAAGTCTTTGGTTAGGTCTGCCTTAAAATGCTGTCTACATAGGCAGCTTATTAGGTTTTGGGACATAGCTAATATCTCTTATGTAAATGTCTAGACCACTGGCCAGTAATAGTGGAACCATGAGTCAAGAAATGATTAAAATATCAGATTCGATACATCAGTGTGACAACTAGCAAGCTAATAAACGAGTTCAAAATACCCATCAAGTAGGGCAAATGCATTATAAACAGATGTACAAACACTTTACCCAGCAGGAACAGAAGTTTAACAGATATATCAAGTCACCACAGGGATGTTCGTGAGCTGTTTCCACACAGGAATCAGATGAAATAAGCCTCCACAGAAGCTGGACGAGGGCCGTTTGGGAGAAGGGGTTAAAACGAGTGCGGCAGTTCACAATAGTCTAGCTAAAACCCTCAATGTCCATCGCTGTGGCTGACCACTAAGGAGGCTCTTCTTTCATCTGGAAACACAAACAATGAAGCCTTAAAGCCTAAATGCTTCTACCAGCTCTGCTACCGGTGACGCCAAGCCTGGGGGTGTTTTCCTGCCCGCGCTGTCGACACAAAACAGTCTTCCAGAAAAGGCCAATGTTGAGCATATAACTCAAAGAGCTTGGCTTAATGGTCTTAATGTGACTTGCTGACTTAACTCTTATTTGAGACTCAAACTATAATGCAATAATATGCATACAGTTTTTATTATTTTTATTCTGGAACCGTTAGAGGTATGCAAAAAGATTATTATACCACATATTACTACACAGTAACCCTCAATGATATCTAATTCAGTTTTAGACCTTAATATATTTATAATTAAATTTTACTAGTATTTTATATACAATATATATTAGCGGTGTAACGATGAGCGTATTTGTAGTGAACCATTCAGCCCAGTCGCACTTTATTTTTTTTGTGGCACGGACACTATTCCTCTATTTTCATAAGGCCAGCACGAATAGATGCATCTAATGGAATCCTAGTTTTACAAACGTGCTGGACGAAAATAACGAAATAATCATGTCCCTGACATGAAAAAATAGATTAAATGTTCGTG
Source organism: Enteromius thamalakanensis (assembly GCA_032357475.1). Lineage (NCBI taxonomy): Eukaryota > Metazoa > Chordata > Actinopteri > Cypriniformes > Cyprinidae > Enteromius > Enteromius thamalakanensis. The sequence continues at coordinate 16,022,601 of JAUCMT010000059.1, forward strand.
TCTAATTTCGTGTTATAGTCACGACGTGCCATGCGACTGGGTTGGAACCGCTCGGTACGAGGCTTTCGGTTCGGTACGCATTACAAACCGATTGAATCAGACTAATACTTTTATATTTGGAGAAGGAGAATCCCAAACAGAACTAGAAACACGCACATTACAAACTATCCCCGCGGCATTCAGGCAGACATTTCCAACAGATTGTAACAGGGCATCGGTAACAGCGATCGGTACATTTATAGCTGAGGATTTTAATATGTGTTTTATTAAAATGCTAAATGCTATTGAGCCCTCCTAAAAAATTTATTGATTGAAACAGAGCTACATTTAACAAAACAAAATTGTTCTTTTCTTTTTATTAGTTTATAACTACTAAAATAATACATTTCATTTTTTATAAGGAGCATTTGGTTTTGGTTACAAATGAGGTTTTGTTTTATTTGCTACTAAGAAGAAACCCCAGAAGATATGTAAAACAAGCATAGCTCCATTGTTGCTCAAAGAAAAAAAAAGAAGAAGAAAAAAAAAAGATCATACTTTTATGTTAGTTTTAAATAAAAATGAAAAAAGAAAAATAAAATCAAAGAAATTCTCTTTTTATTAATTTTCTTTGCTGTATCGAAAACGTACGGAATCGCGACACCACTGTGTGGTATTGAACCGATATATATATATATTACTCCTATTAAAGTCATAGGTCATATTAAAGTAATATATGAATAGTTTGGTTCCTAAATGCTATAAATCCATTTTGATTCATTTAAGCAAAAATGTTTTCTTTACCAAGAAAGTGGCACGATCCATGTCGCATCTTTAGGTTATAATAACAACATCAAAACTGCGAATCCAGATTTTAATACAATACAGATGCAATACTGATTTTCGTGGTGTTTATTGCATTTTGAAACCAAACTTCCTGTGTTACAATAATTATAATCTATGCATATTATAAATATATAGGTAGAAGCAGACGAATGAACAAATATTTGAAATGCAATAGTTAAACCGTCTTCAGTCCGAAGAGTAATGTGAACACGTGTTAACCTTTCTCAAAGTGATCAAAACTACATCTGACAAATCGCAGTGGAGAAATAAATCAAATAATAAAACAAAATACATGTAATTTGGGGAAAACACTAGAAATTTAGAGAGAGAAAAAAAGTTATTTCCTTGTCTTCAACCATTAAATTACAAAAGCAAGTATTGCTCAATTTGCATTCAATACAATCATCGTTTTTGAAAAGACCATTGAAGATATTAAAGAAAATGAGCTGGGATTTCAATGCTGGAAAGGAGGTGTGAGAAATCTGAGGTTTCAAAAGTATCAGAAGCATGTATTTGTATCGGTATGCATCTGTATTATGTCCATCCCTGGAGTGGATACTGGTAGAAGCTAATGGGATCTGCTTCATATGGCTTTACTTTCCCTGTAAGCTCTTACCGGAACACAATATCTGGCAATTGCTCCTGAAAACAAGGGGACTTATTTCCCTTGATTTTTTAGAATTCTGGCTCAAAAGGCAGGCCGAATCCATGCGAACCCCCTTCTGTTGAGCATGTGGGAGGAATGTAGCACTTTGGTGCGAGTTCTGATACCTGATTTCTCTGGCAGGATCACACGGATCTGCACAATGGATGCTATCCCAGTTTCCACACAAATCCTGAGCTTCCAGGCTGGAAAGAGCACTCAGAAAGACATGCTCTTCACTCCTGAGCTTAAGACACATCCTGCACTACTTACACTCTTAATCTCTCTCTCTTTTGGGCATTTCTTCACTTCGCTGTGTAATTGGCCCGGGTTTAGAACAATCTGAGTAAGTCTCATCCCAATCCCATCCCGATTCTTAGTAGCCTTCTGCCAAGGTCACTAAACTTTCTGGACTGAGAATCAGGGAAGGGAAGAGAGATCTGGTTCTTTTTCAATATTAATGAGCTGGATCTTCTTAGTGAATCAAAAATATACAATGGTATCACTATTGTCTGGATGTACTAATTGTCAAAAGATATGAATTTGTGATCCATTTGCTGGGTCTTTTAGCGATTTACTAACATACAGAGTGACCACTGGGGCTCAACTCCTGAATAAATAAATTTACCTATTGAACGGATTCCTTTTATTTAGTTTAATTATTTAGTAAACAAATACAAAATCGTAGCACAATTTTAACGAAGAATCAAAGAAAACAAAGTTATTTGCAAAAAAAATGACTTTCAATAAAGAGCTGATTTTGTATATTATTCTCTGCATATAGCGCGATTTAAAGACTAAACATGTTGTGTCAAAAAAGATGGTATTGTCAACTTTCAAGGCATCGCGAGTTTCAACACAGTCTCACGACCAATTTGTATGTACTGTATACAGTAGGTACTGTATGAGATGGAAAAGGTTAAGTGTAGGGGTTAGGTTACTGTTGGTGTAGGTGTAGGTAATTCGTAAACTCACGAAACGTACGATTTAGGAAAAAAAGTGAGGTTGTACGAATTTGTATGAATTTGCCACCTCGTAAAAATGTGTACGAACTGGCGTGAAGACTAGGCTGCGAGATTCCATTTTACTGCAGAAGCAGAGAAGTATCCTTGGTGTTTTTGAACAATAGCCGATAATTCATTTGTATTCAGGTATTCAGGTCAAGTGACAAGGACTACTTTCACTTTGAAAGGACGCGTTAGCGGAGAAGATTTTCGTCACAGCTGACTAAAAGTAATTTAAGGGTTGGTAATTTCGATAAACTTAATAAACCTGTGATATTTTATTGATATTACTTGGAATTACTTAGAGTTATTGGTTTTTGCAAATTAACTCTATATTAATATTAATTAATATTAATAAACATCTATATTTTATGACTAAAGCATCTTAAATTAAATATTCGAACATTTATCTGTTCCAATAAAGGCTGTAAATTGATTATAAAGTTGCTGAATAATACTGATTAATTTGAACAGATTTAAATGTTCATATAAATACAATATGATTCACTTTTTTAATGCAATATTAATCACATAGACACATTTTTTCCCCTGATTTTAAGAGGAAATACCACCGGAACATTTCTTTGTGAGTTTCTCTGGTCCTATCCTCATTACACCTTTGAGCAGAGTCTTTAACCTGAGTTTCCTCCAGTAAGTTTCTTTAGATAAAAGCTTTTGCTGAAAGACAAATAACTCAAACTAATCCTTTTGCTTTCTTTGTCTCCTAGTGCTGAAATCGTACATCATTCACATAAGGGAAATTTGGATGTTCTAGCATGCTTGCTCTTTGTAAGAACATTCATTTATTTATCTTTTCTCTGTGTATTTGGGGAAAGATGTATGTTTCTTTTGTGCAGACTCTGGGTAGTCAAATTTGTTTTTCTGTCTCCTCATCTGCTATCTTGTGGTTTATTTTTGTCTTAACTAATTTGTACATCCGTCTGTCTCTCTTGAATTTCTCTCTCTCTGTATTTGTCTAACTGTTCATTCACACAGGTCACATTCTATTTTCCATCATTATATTTCCTAGAGCCCTGCATTTGGGCCCCGACTTATTGTCACCTAGGGTCACGCTTCGGGACAGTTTTAATGCCATTGCTAAGATGTGAGCTGGGCTTCAGGCCTGTTTTAGGCTTCTGCTTATTTTAAATACTCATCAATTATGCTGACAAAAAAATTGCCGTACTAATTGAAATAATACGAGACCGTGTTACTGTGACGGTCAAGAGCAGCTCACACAGTGTAGTCTCTCCACAAACAGATATTTGTATTTTATATTAATAAAATATTGTTTTATCAATTAGTCTCACAGAGTTGACGATTCTGACTCTGTATCTCTTTATTGGATGTGCTTTTGAGAAATGGATCTTTACGCATTACATAGTGAATTTTTTTGTTTTCGAGTAGTAAGTAAAAGCTTCCTATAAACATATTTATAATTTCTGTGAGGCAAGTAGTTTCGGTTCACTGTGAAATGATACTGTTCAGCGCTGAGACGAGAGAAATTGTGTCCTGTTTGTTTTCTTTTATTTATAAAATAATTTTTTTTTTGTCGTTTTTTTTATTGTGAGCGCAAACAAAGAAAAGACCCTTTACAGTTTCAAATGATGTATTACTCTTACCTTTGAGAGCAAAAAGTGCATTGCCACAAGCAGCATTATGAATGAAAATTCGGTTGGACAGCAAAAACTCAAAGCCCTCTTTTATATCACTGTATACTAATAAGTCACATTTAATATTTTCTGTCATTGTAACTTTTCACACGCTATATTCTATGTATGTATAAACATCACAGTCACACCATCCATCATGTTGTCATTAGTTCTTTTAAGACAGAAAGCAACAGTCACAGACAAAGCGATAAACAGACAGACTAAATAGAGTGACAGATAAGAGAGATGAAGTGACCGACAGACCTACCTATTCTCATGTCATAAACGGACCTTGGTGCACTTTTTAGCGAGAAATTAAATATGTACCAATAAGTAGATATCACTGCAGTTTTCAAAAGAAATGAACACTAGAAGCAGTAAAACTTTGACACATTTTATTCCTTTTCACACATATTTACATAGTTTAGATTAATAAAGAATAATTTTGACAAAATTACTTGTAGAAATGCATGTTATGCCTTCAAAACAATATTAATAAGCTGGAATATTTGAAAACTGATGCTTGTGAATGTTAACATATTCAGCTTGATATCTATGGGTTTTCATAGAAGGTAGGTTTGTTCAGTAGTTCACATAGTGTTGAGAAGTATTGTTTTAGATGCAAGAAGCTTTGGTTTGAATCATACTGTATGTAATTACAGTTCAACAATACAGTTTAAATCGGTGTAAAAGGAAGTTGAAATGACACAGTTGCATCAACAAATTTGTTTTCATATGATTTATATGATTTGAGAACACTATCGGGTAGGTTTAGGGTTGGATTTGGTGTAGGGCATATTTTCAACATATTTGATATGTATTTTTAATATTTTATAGAGCATTAACTTTTAGTAACAGTCCAAAGATATTTTAATTCTGAACCGTCACAATATATACCTATATCAACATAATAAATGTGCCAGGTTTCACATATTGAACCGGTGTTTTAGCGCCACTCAGCGGACACTTCTCTTTGAAAGGTAAGTAAAAATTGTGTGGCCAAAACGTGCACAGAGGTACATATTTTTATGAGACCAAGTTGGACAGACAGAAATTGCTAGAGTGACAGATAAAGCAACAGAGCTGAGAGTGATAGAAAGATAGATATTCTAAAGCTGTCTAATGAACAGTATTACAAAAATATTTTAGCATTAAGCAAATATTTTTAACTTAAATTTTTTTTTTTTTTAATTCTTTAAATTTTTTCCAGAAGCCTTTTAAGTTTGTGTGATTTTTTATATATATAGTGATGACACATTATTTACTTATTTTTTTCTTCTGTAATCAGTCATACTACTATGTCTTCAAACTACACGTCCCACGCAACTCCTTCCTAAACCGTGAGCTCTCAGTGACCCTAGCGTCACACTGCCGCCAAAACAATGTGAAAGCCTCCAAATGGAGTTCTCTTTGTGCGCCTCAGACCATAACCGCCAGCATTACACCATTGTGGCCTCTGTGTGTGGAGTTTTAACTGGACTAAGAGGAGAGTAAATTGATTGGGACTGACTGGCTCATAAGCTTATAGCAGCTTACAGCCAAATCTTTACATCATCAGGACTGAGGCTTTACTGAAGATGACGCCAACCGCTCTGGAACACATTTGCCAATCAGCATTTCAGGAAATTAGCTCAAACTTATATGGGCAGAGTGAAAAAGCATTCGAGAGTCTGAAAGTCAACCGTCTTAAAAGGACAAGCAGGAATGATCAGAATGCAACTCTGGTTTGCTCTGCTTAATTGTGCAGCTTTTTTATGACTTCATATCATACTGCTCAAAAAACACCAAACGTGGCAGAAGAATAAAAGATTTATATTAAAAATGTAGGCTAATACAACAACCTGGGAAAATAGAGATATATGCACAAAGATATACATTGCAGATATTTTAAATTGAATAACTTTCTGCAATTATAGAATTACTTTTCAAGAAAAAACTTGAGAAAATAAAATAGGACATGGGAAAAACAAATGGCAAACAAAAATTTGTCTCTAGTGGCACGCATTTGAAACTACGTAAGAATGAGAAAAGAACAAAAATAGATGGAGTGCCATAAAAGTGAAGCTGCTTCAAACTAAAGAAAGAAAGACTTACCTGTTGAAGGATCTTTTCCTTGGGGACTTCTAACCAGGAAACTCCAAAAATCTGGAGATAAACAACAAAACAAGGTCAGTGATGCTCTAATTACTTATACTGCAATCTGCATACACTGTCAAATGAATCACAACAACCAAGTACAAAGTATCATAGTGTGTTGTTTCATCATGTTTATTTGCATTGCACTTTTGTTTGAACAAACATTAGCATTAACCATTAGCGAAATGTTTGTAACCAGGATGTTTTGGGTCACCATTGACAAACCCTATTTAAAATACATTCCTTTGTGTTCGGCAAAACAAATAAATTCATACAGTTTTGGATTTTATATTATTTTTGGTTAATTATGACTTTCAATAATATCAAATTGTAATAATTCTTGCCATCCTGAATGGAACTATCATGCTCAAATGAATAAACAACATGTTAATGTTTGTTCAGTCACTCTAGCTGTCTTTACCCAGCATGTCTGAGTCAGAAACAACAGGCCTTGTTCAATCAGTTCGGGGTTTTTTTTCAGTTGCTTGTATGTTTTGTTGATTTATCAACAGGATGCTTCAAAACACAGACTTGTGAAGAAATCCATTCACCTACAAGATCTGTTGACTTGCAGATCTCATCCCCTACAGCACTGATCTCAAACTCAATTCCACAGCTTTGAAGCTGGCTGGCCCTCCAGAAATTGAGTTTGAGACCAATTACCAACAAGATCAATTTAATAAAATAAAAAAATACCTTAGCTTAGCTCAACACTTAGCTCACTTAGCTCAAAAACATTGATTCCTTGATGACCACAACACTATTTTAAAATACCCATTTGAAGACTTTTAAATCTTTCAGCGTGGCACTTCAAAACCGCATCTTTGGCTTTTATCAACCACATGTGCTGGACTCACACAGAAACACCTGCTAACACAGTCTACACACATTCATCAATGTCTCATTGTTATTATTAATTAGCATATGGCAGTGCATTCGTAGGTTACTCCATAGGGCGTACTTGGCGTAGTCAGCATGTTTGGGTGAATAAAGCACAGCGATCAGTTTCAGTTATGAACCTGCCACGTAAAAGCTACGCATTTACAGATATAGCAAAATCTGTGTGCGTTGTTATGAAGTCCACACTTGACTTCTCTTCATTATGTAAATGTCTGATACACACAATCACCCTGGGCTGGATTTGGAAGCTAGGATTCCATGACCCTTGGAAAGCACAAGTGGAACACATAGGCTAATTGTACGAGCATCAGCTTCTCCTCAGACCGAGACACTTTTCTGGCGGGAAAATAAATGCTCAAATTGGACGTAGTTTCTGGGTTTTCTGCGGCTGTTTTTCCTGTTGTGCTCTCGTTCTCAGAGACCCTCACCGTTCTTTTAGTATTCCCCCAACGCCACGGCACGTGTAATGTCATGAACTTTCATTATTCACCGCTCAACAGAGGAAAAACAACTTTCAGATATAATAGAAATGGAAAGATTTGCTCCACTAAGCCCCTGCTGGCTACAGCAAGACTCTCGCTTCCACTCTTAACTTCTGCCAAGATCGGAAGAGCTGTTGACTTGTCTGGTATCGCTCAGAAGCCAATGTGAACATGTAAGATCTCGAGAATCACTTAAGATATGAATGCTAGCAGAAAAACTGAACCAAACATACACATGCCCCAGCATTTTAAACATCATAGTTACCTACAGATGCCAACTTACAGTGTTTTGTTTGCAGTACATCAATCAAGGTAGGATACAGTATTAAAGTAGAGAAGTACGATTAATTAATGTGTAAAGTGCAAATATCCCACTTGTAAAAATATGGCCAGAACAGAACTAAACTTTGGCTAAGCTGATTAAACAGATTGGCGTTTTATTAAACAACACCTTAATCCAGTTCAAAGAGTGCTGTTTGATAAGATCAGATGAGTCATGAAAAAAACATTGGTTCAAAAAAGGTAAATGCACCACAAAAACTACAAACAAAACATCCAAAAGAAATAAAGTCAGCGCAAAAACTATGCAATGAAACAAAAAGCACACAAAAAAACAAGAAAAAGCACACATAAAAAACACCAAAAGACAAAATAAAACAAGCAAAAATGTACATTTAAAGTGGGTCCCTCATGTTTCTTCTTTTTTGATATTCACCGGATGGCTAATCAATCATACTGGATGTTGCAGACACTCTCCTTTAACATTTCCTTAAACATTAACCCGCACCAAGGCAAACATATAAAATGCTGGTGTAGTTTCTGTACTCGTAACCTCTCTGAAACTGGAAATACAAACCGTATCATTTATGTCTCTTACCCACACGTTTGGAAAGTTAGAAAAGCAACGGTGCAGCTTAAGACAGATCTGGCTCAAAACGAGTATATGTGAGATTAAACTGTGTTTACTCAACCTCAGATTTTTCCTCTCTGTGCTCTATAGCTACTCAAAGGTTTGTGTTTCAGTCATGTCCCTTATAAATCACTGTCATATGCTTAATCTTAAGTGCAGAGTTTGAATAAAAATCAATCTCTTTTCAGACGGCCATCTATAAATTTATCGGTCAGCTAAAGTATGACTTGACTAGTTTCTTTCCCATTTAGAGTTTTAAAAAAATCCCAAAAAGACCAGAAATTATTAGTATGAGAAAGCAGACAGAGAGATAGACAGACAGAGAGACAGACAGACAGAGAGATAGATAGACAGAGAGATAGATAGATAGATAGACAGACAGACAGACAGAGAGACAGACAGAGGGACAAACAGAGGGACAGACAGACAGAGAGACAGACAGAGGGACAAACAGAGGGACAGAGAGACAGACAGACGGACAGAGAGACAGAGAGACAGACAGACAGAGAGACAGAGAGACAGACAGAGGGACAGACAGAGGGACAGACAGAGAGACAGACAGAGGGACAGAGAGACAGACAGACAGACAGACAGACAGAGAGACAGATAGATAGATAGATAGATAGATAGATAGATAGATAGATAGATAGATAGATAGATAGATAGATAGATAGATA
>JAUCMT010000059.1:16031929-16045482 GCA_032357475.1 Enteromius thamalakanensis
AGACAGACAGACAGACAGACAGACAGACAGACAGACAGACAGACAGACAGACAGATAGATAGATAGATAGATAGATATCTGGTACACATGCCTCAGTTTGTAAGAGAACATTTAAAGCTGTCCCTGAATGCTAATACCCAAATAACGACTAACTTCCAACAGAAAGTAAAACCCTGATCTGCTATTAGTTTTTAATTTGGCTCACATCTTCACATCAAATCTTCTTTAAAATGTAACAATGTCCTAACATGCATCTTTCAGAATCATTTTGTTAACCTGACAGGAAATCCTCAATCACAGTGATCATATCACATCTATACATCTGTTATTTCATACCACTGTAGACATCTGAAAGAGCTTCATCTGTGAGAAAGCACTTTTGCTTCAAGCAACATTTCTTAGAATAATACCGATGAAGACGGTTTGACAGCTTCCAAACAGCTTCTCCAATGCAAACATGCAGCATGACTCAGCTCCAGCCAATGACATATTAATCTCACTGACAAAATCAGAACCCCCTACCAAAAAAAAAAAAACACCAAAAGTGGAGCTTTCTGCGGTAAACCCAACATATCTCCAAGAAGCCAGCAGACCAAGCTAAAATCCAGACACGAATGACACCACACTTTCCAAACCTGGGGGCCGGACCAAGACACATGCAAAATTAATCATAAATAATCAAAGTAAACAGACTGAAACAATAAACTCCCCTTTCTTGCTGCTTTTAATGCCGTCGTAAAGAAAAGCCAACGAGCCAAACGATTTTGCATTGCAGCGTATGGACAAATGCCCACTGTAAGGATATCTGAGAAAAGGTGAAAGTGGTTTTTTTTTTTTCCTGCTGGCTTTTACCTTCCAAACATACTTTTTATGCGAATGGCTGAATAGTAGAGGGTCAAACAGTCGGGCCTAAAAACAGAAAGAGGAAAAGGAAACTAATGAAAGAATAGCCACGGAGGATGTCCCTTTCTGAAACGACTCAATCGGCTGCAGCCAAAAGCAGCGAGACCTTCGAAAGACCTACAATAACACATAAAAACAGAACTGCCCTCCAGTGAACCCATCACATAGTCTTAAGAAAGGTTTCAGCGGTTCTGGTTTGGACGATGATGCAAGTCGACTGCTTCCAGCACTGAGCTTAAAGCCGGGTCCAAACAGAGCTCATAAGTCTGGATGGATTCTTCTGCAGGACCTAGTTCACAGGAATTATGGAGGCCCATGGACTGTGATGTATAAACAGTGTTAGACTTTAAAAGATAGACTTAATTGATTTTTTTTAAAAAGCAAACAAAAGCACCAAGACTAAATTAATCACCTCCTACATTGAAATTGAAGCTATTTTTTGCTTAACATTAATTTGCTAGTATTTGAAGTCTAGTTGCATTTAATGAAATAATGAATGAATAGCTAAATGGCATAATTATTGATTGGTAAAGTAAGTATAGAGGACATAAACTACATTAATAATGTATATGAGAAAAGATTATCATGTGTTTATTGCATAAGACTTTATTATATAAAAGTTTTCAAAAGAGATTTATAGAGCCAACATCAAGAGGGAGGTAAACTGCCAAATTAATGTTTGCCAAACATTTCTGTAGATGTAGTCAAAGTGAATTACAAGAAAGAAAGACAAAACAGAAACTCAAACACAAACATTCAAACAAACTAAAAAAACATGAGAACAAATTAAAACGTTCCAATTAAAAAAGTGAAAACATTCAAACGAAAGAAATCTAAAACAAAAAAAAAACGTTTAAACAAAAATACGAACTGAAAAACAAACTAAAACAAAATTCAAACAAAAATAAACAAAAAAAGTTAAAACATTCAAACAAAAAAATCTAAAACAAAAAAATGTTTAAACAAAAATACAAACTGAAAAACAAACTAAAAAAAAATTCAAACAAAAACAAACTAAAAAAGAAAAAACATTCAAACAAAAAAATCTAAAACAAAACAAAAAACATTCAAACAAATTAAAAGCAAATGTAAAAAAATATCCTAACAAAAAAAGCTAAAAAACAAACTAAAATCAAACAAACTGAAACCATTCAAACAAACTAATGAAAAACAAACTTAAACATTCAAACAAACCAAATATAATAAAACAAACTGCAAAAACACACAGAAAATAAGTAAATAAATAAGTGTTCTTTCACAACTTATTTTATTATTCAAGGTTTCATCTGTAATCACGTTTGATCGAGAATTATTTGAATGATACAACAAATCCTTTCTCTACGCGTCCTCTAGACGAATTCTCTGAGATTTACATTTTTTAAGTTTCTCAAAGAAACTGACAAGTAGATGGCAGGGATAAGAAAAAGTTTAACTTCCAAGTTTATTTTTTGTTGAAAGCACCCAATAAATCTGTCTAGGATTGAGGCAAGTGTTCAGAGAAGTAACAACAGCAATATAAAGAGTTGAACACAACCTTACACACCAGGAGTTCCATGGCCAAACCCTGCGTGTGGACCTCTCAGCCATAAACCGCATCCTAAACCCCGACTCAAAAGCCTGCGAGAACATCTGGGCCCGCAGCAGGAAGATGCTGCGATCTCCTACTCCAATGTCCATGACCAAAATACAGCAAGAGGGTTGAATACAGCAAGTGTGTGATTTCCACTTCAACCAAGTGTTTGCCTTGGAATACTGGAAACCACAAAAATCCTAAGCCCTATTATTGTGTGAAGTGTGGATCAAAGTTATGGATCCCTGTTGGAGCCATAAATAATAAAAGAAATGTGATAGGCCAGCACATCCTTTGGAGTTTAACACGGATCTCCTACATACAGATCTGTTGTTTTCAGAGTCTCCTACAATCCTGTCTCCTACACAAGCCCTTCGTGATTCATGTTCTCTGATGTGTATGCATACTGTATGCCTTTTGGACTGCCATTAATAGTTTGTATGGTGTACACAGACACAAAGATATCATGGTTCAGTACGGTTTATTGATGTGGGAAAAATTGTGAATTAGGCTAATGAAGGGGTATGAATACTTTCGCAAAGCACTATATATGTATATATATAGTGTATATACAGTGTATTATACAGTATATAATTTCTTTCCCAAATGGATTCTAGATTCTTTTTTCTGTTTTAATTTTATGAAAGTTTGCACAATTTAACAATACTTTGTTCAACAGAAATTAACTGCTAGTGTCCTATGAAATCCGTTTCGTTTTTTTCCTAAATTCGATTTTATTTGTTTTCCTCATCACAGAAATCACGGAGCCCTAAAAGTGTCGTGAAGGTTGCAAGTTGAGGCAGATGAAGCCTTTGAGGTCTCAGTCTGCTAGGAGCCGGTTCTGTCAGGTGGTTGTCACTAAGAGCGGGTGTAAGAGCGGGGCAGGAGGCCTCAGCCCATCAGCTGGCAGACAAAGAAGGCCACTGTCTCAGCAGGGATGGCCTGGCTCAACTAGGATTGATGGGGTGGTGTTGAAAGATGGAGATAGCAACCAAACAGACCGTCTTTCACAGCCTGACCACTGCCAGGGGCTTGTTTGGGGACCGTGGCCCCCGTCAACACCTCTAAGCCCTGGCGTGGACAGTAGGGCTCCCTAAAATGGCCTGACCGTGGCCTTTATATGACGGACCGGGATTATCCAGCCCCCTCAAAAAAAAAAAAAAAGTTCCAACAATTGCCCATGTGTCCGGGCTGTAAGACATCTGTTATATTTGGATGAGAAGAAAAATAGCTGTACTTACATTTGAGGAACTGGATGGATCAAATGTGATTATTTTCCAGTGTGTGACAGAGGTGGGTCTCTGGAATTGTATTCTTGGCAAAAATGAAATAACAACATTCAGCTCCAATAATGCCTGAATCCCAGCCAAACCATATTTGATAGACTTAAAAGCAACTCTTTAAATGCCTAATTGTAGAATTTAAGAGCCAGTGATGAATAAGAGTGTCCAAGACAAAGATAGTGAAAAAAATATCGTTTAAAATGCATGCACCAAGTTTTCAGTTTCATATGATTTTTTCCATATTTTTCAAGAAAGGATTTTTCAAGAAAGGTTTACATCTTTTGATGCTAGAGTGACACCATAGGAATTGACTCCTTGAATCCATGTACGTTAAAACTAGGTCAGGAATAAGAAAACAAGATTTCAGACACAAAGAATTAGAATGGCATCACTGTAATTTCATAGCTGTGGTCAATAGCCAATTTGAAAAAGGGAAAGGTCATGAGAAACAACCTTTTTCTAATTATTTTTATTTATTTTAACAGTAGCATTTACTGTATAATCATCTCTAGTCACAAAACACTTGGCAAATCAAATGAATGTGCATTGCATTAATATATAATATCAAAGAAACTACAAAAATTGGCGCAGAGGTATATGCAATTACATGTAACTTACAATATTTTTTTTGTGTACGAATTCATTGCTTAATTTTTGTAATTTTTAGTTATTGATTTGAAACTATTCATATATTTCATATGAATATATATGAACTGTTTCAACTTGAGAATATACATGAAAAAATTCAATTTAACAGCTTGATATATGTCCTGCAGTGCATTCATTTTCATTTGACTAGTATTATGTTTTTGAGTAGTTGCACCATATGACATTTTACAACCAGAACTAAACTTTCCTTGTAAGAAAAAAAAAGGAAAAGACTTACAGCCCATGGCCAGCTTTATCATTTACTGTTTTATAGGTTTTTTTATGCATGCTGGTTGCACCACATGACATTCCAAAAGTGTTTTATATTTTAACAAGCTTTACAGCTCTTTTTCTTTTAAATCATTTATTATTATTATTACTATTAATGTAGTTTTCTTCCTAGTCATTCATTTATGAATTGCATCAAAAACAATTCTCTGGATAGACAAAATGCAAATACATCACGCCACTGGCCCTCAAAATAACAAAGAGTTCAGTGTACTGTAACCACTGTGTGCTTTTCGAATGTTCACTTTGTTCTGGTTTATTTCGCACTACCACCCAAATCTTAAAAGCATGGAAAGACGAAGTAGAAGATAAATTGCTCATTGTTTCGGAAGCATTTGGCAAATAGGTCAGGGAACGGAGACACCGCATTCCCCCCCAGGGAAACTCGAAAAGCAGAGCGCATAAAGTCTCCCTTTTCCATCTTCCAGCTTTCAGAAACAAGTTTCCTTTTCATAGGAATGTATCTGCAATGCAAAGCAAAGAAATGAACACCACAGTGTCAAACATAAGCAAATATGTCATGAATTATATGATGGTACATGGATATTATGCAGGACAAAATTGTAGGTCTGCATAATTATGATTTCAAATGATCTCTGAATGATTGACGGTAACATCATGAGGTTTTGATAAAAGCTTTGAGAAACTCTGCTCTGGTTTGTGGACAGGAAACGAGGTTGGGTACAGTCTTAAATGATTTTTCTGGTGAGCATTACCCATTATGGGCTTTAATTTGAGCCCTGAGGCAACCCTAATGCTAACCTTTACCCTATAAACCTAACCAGCCTCAAATAACTGATCATCTCATTAACCCTCATTTTCCAGTGGAAATATGACGCAGGGGTAACAGACAGCCAAGACATTTGCTCCTGATAATAAATGTCAATAAGCAGTGATATCCACCAGACCGGAGAGCATGTGGAACAAAACACTATAGATCAACTGCAATCTAAATCCCCATCAGCTTGGAAGATTTCTCGCTGACGGAATAAAGCGACCAGAGGGCAAGAACTCACTTTAATCAAGAGTCGGTTTTCACAAGGTGAAGCAATTTTTCAGTGTTACTGCAAACCGCACGTACAAGAAGTCCGTCGAGTAGATTGATTTCCATGAATAGTGTACACTATTCCTCAAACTAAAGCTCCTAAAGGGAGATTTCTCCGTGATACCATAGAACCGTTCTTGGTTCACCAAAGGACATTCCTTTTTCACAAATTCTTACATTAAAGAACAATTTAAAATCGAAAGAATGTTTTTGCAAAGTATAGAATCTTCTGTGCAGTAAAAACGTTCCAGGGAGGTTTAAAGTTCTTCATGGAATCACAGATGAACATTTATTTTTAAGAGAGTTTTGTGACAACATAAAAAACAAAGATATTAAACAACTCATATTTAGCAAATATTTTTAAAGAAATTTAATTTTAAATCCAAGATTGAATGTCTGGATAATGGCGAAAACAAAATATAAATCCATTCACTTTTTAATGATTTCATGAACTAACGTTAACAAAGATTAATACTGTAATAAATGTATTGTTAATTGTTGTTCATGTTAGTTAAATATCATTAACTAATGTAAAGTGTTACCAAACTCTTTCATGCCATTAATATGAACACCAACTCAAATCACGTGTCTTGTTTGATTCACAGCTGAATTTTCATTCATAGAGTCAAATCAAATCAAATCTTATTTATATAGCGCCATACAACAACCTAAAGGTGCCCAGGGCGCTTTCCAGAATAAAAAAAAATAAATAAATAAAAAAAACTCAGTAGACAGCAATTAAAAGAGCATATATATATATATATGTGTGTAAAAAAGGCTACATGTCAAAAGCTAGGCTAAAAAGATGTGTCTTCAATTGTGCTTTAAAAATACACAACTCAGTGTTTCGAAGCTGTCCTGGTAGTGCATTCCACAGCTTTGGGCCCTGGACGACAAATGACCGACCACCAAACTTTTTGTAATTATGAATGAATGAATGAATGAATGAATTTCGCACTCCTGAGCACCCCTTAATGATTGTAAGCGCTTTGGGGTGTATGACCATACATGATAAAGCGCTATATAACTGCGAAATTCATTCATTTTTGTAATTAAACTTGTGTATGACCAGTGTGGTGTATTCAGAGGAGCGCAAAGTTCTGGCTGGGTGTTGGACCATTATCAACTCCGCGAGGTATGCAGGGGTCAGATCAAGATTGCTCCAATAATCAATTTGTCTAGTTTCCTAAAAAAAAATATTTGTTTGCAGACATTACGTGAGATTACTTTATTCAAATGTTGTTTTCAGTCACATCCTAGTCTCACTCTGGAGTAGGACAACGTTACTACTACTATTGCTTACACTTGAACAAACTCAAATCCCCAATATTAAACCTATACTGAACCTGAATACCATCTAAAACCATGTGGCTTGTTTCATTTCTAAGAGAAGCTGCAAATCAGTAACAGCTCCTTGATTTAAATAGACAAGTCTTCCTGCAAAGCGCAGTCGCAAACCTCACACAGCTAACACACACACACACACACACAATCCTGATCTAGTATTGGATCTGACATAGTCCGCTCTGGTCCCAGTTGAGGTGGTGGGGGGTACTTTCCCCATAAAAGCTCTCCAGAACCGTTCTCCTCAAAATAATGAAGTCAAAGTGTTCAAAGAGTGTGTGTGACAGCTAAAAGATTGCTCTGTCCCGTCCAAATCTCCAACGACTCTTAACCGAACACAGAGCTGCTTTGCGGATGGGAGCACTTTAAAATGTATCCATTTGAAGGCGGCTGTTGTCCAAACGTCCACGTGTATAAAAGAAAAACACAATCATTATTACTCTCACATTTCCATATGCAACTGGCCGGGCCGTGACCGCTCAGCTGACGATTGGTCCCATAAATCTTCGACAAGAACGGGACCGAAAGCAGTTTACTACTTTATGGCCTTATTTTCCGTTCCAAAAACCTGAGGTGAAATGCAAACAAACATCGCATATGATGAAATACTCAAATTTAGGGTACTTAATATCTCAATTTCTGTTCTGAAAGACAGAAATACCTCTCGATCGATTGAATGTGAAATAATTAAAAGGACGAGCCAAGAGAAACAACCAGACTGATGCAGAGGTGCTTTTTGGGGTCGTGCTGTTGGACTGGACGAGATCTTAAAGAGCTGGAATAAGATGTTGGATTGAGTCGAGCCGATTTATTGGAGCAGGCAAGGACAGGTCTGAAGCTGCAGCGCCGAAGGAGCAAACGTGTTGTTTTTGAGAGTGGAGATGATGGATGTGGAAGCGGGTAGGAACTTGCTTTGAGGAGATAAGAATCAAACTCTCATCTGATAACAGCCCAAAGCAGCATCTCCAGCAGGACCGAAGACCTTCTGATGAGCGTCCAATCTCTCACACACAGATAAAGAGTGGCAGAAAGCTGGCTATAATGTCATTCAAATAGCGCATCAATTTCAGTCAAAGATCAAACAATTCTGGTGGGACATCTTTTTCTGCTTGAGAATCAATAGAATTGTAATGCTAATTGTGAGACGTTTCGCGTCTTCAAAAAAATAGCCATTGATAAGAGCCAATTGTGCAATGATTTTAATATTTTTTAAAAAGCAACAAAAAAAAACTGAATTTTCATGTATTATTTCTGCACTATTTAGGCTTGGTGTGCTTGATTCCAAGAAAATGTCCAGGTTTCTGCCTAAATGATTGTTAGCCTAGCAATGCGCTAACGCCAAACTCTACTGGAATTCATCATAGATCAACCTATTTATGTGTCGTACAGCGTTGCAGAGTTTCGAAATCACTTCCTTATGATGTTCAGTTCCTGTTGGAAAACCACCTTAGAAGTTTTCCATGCATCTGTCCATGTAGTTTTTATTTGTGATAACTGATTTAAAAGAAAATGTTAACATGATTTAATTAACAGGTGTTAGCAGCTCATCAACGGTTCGATTTCAATGATTATAAAGATTATGATGATTTAAAAAAAAAAAACAGTTACACCTACTGAGTTTAGCTATGAAACAAGAATTCAAATCAACTGTTATGCACTTTCTGGGTAGCCAGGATGCACTGATGCATTGATGCCAATCACCCACGCGCTAGCATGATCCTATTTGGCAGGAAACTAATAAAAAGCTTAAATGTGACACCCAAAGTTGCCTTTTACCACTGAAACTGCAGACTTGTGAGATTTTTCAAAAATCTCTGTCAATCACACAAGTACTTCACTCTCAATGTAACATGAGAAAACCTTTCACAGGGAGAGTAAAACAAGAAAGAGAATCAATGAAAAAAGGAAGCATTTACTAATCAAACGTGACCGTAAGATGACATATAATTCAGAAGTGTTGTCTTATGGACATACTTTGAGACATACCAGAGTAAAAATTACATACAAAACAAAACCCACCGTTCTTATTTAGTAAACGGATATAGTAAATTATAACATGCAGTGTTTATTTTAATTTGAAATGCTACCCATGTGGAAATGGTGTTCAAGGCCTGAAATTAAAATATGTGGCTGTATTTATATTTATATATCAGACAAGTTTCAATAGAACTTGTTTTTCATGCTGTATTTGTAAAATAAAGTCAACAAAGCTTAAACCAAGCTGGATATAAATAAAGAATAATCAACAACAGAAACTATTCCCTCACTATCCACTATTATTAGAAATGTTGCAAAATAAATATAAAAATAAGAGAAATAAAAATTTACAATTGAACATTTAATAACATCTTGTGCAATTCTGTTTTTTAAAAACTAATATATGGTCAATGTAATACCATAATATTGGGCCTCCTTACATATTATAATAACGCAAAAAAATTATCAAAGTTGTTTTTTCATTCAAAAATGTGCACAAACAGAATAAATTCAGCATTTTGTTGTCCGAGTTGTACAATAATAAGTAAACAAAACTTGAAAAACAACACTTTCCCCTCACTATTGCTCATATGTTTTAGTCAAGTGCGTTCAATTTTCAGCTGGTGGTGTTTGTGAAGAAACAAAATACACCAACTCCAGACTGCACGGTAGTAGAAAAACCCCTTGAATTGATTGGCTGGTGATTGAAATCCGAGGAAAAGGAGCACAACAAGAGCACTGGATGCAGAGGAGCCACAGAAGGACTCAGTAGTGTAATGATTGTCCCTCAAGGGCACTTTGAAATCGACGCTCTCAAAGACAAACACAAGGACAGCGTGCATAATCGCCACAATCAGCTGACGCCGAGCATTTGGGATTCGGCCACGCGACGTACTTTGCAATCAGCGCGTCGCCCCAAAGCAGTAGCTCCATATGCTTGCAGTCAGCTGGGAGCTGTAGACTTGTGACCCATCCCCCTCAGATCCTACCGGAGGGGGGATGGGGCAACATCACGCTTTGGTAATGCAACCATGTACCCCCGGCCTCAAAGGAAGCAAGGGGTGTTTGGGAAAGTACTTGGGTAAGGAAGTCAGATTCAATCTTTTTTTTCTCGTGAAAACACACCTCGCTCTGTGCATAATCACTTCCATCTGGAGCAGCCAGACGGAAAAAACAATAGACCGGGGAAAATGATACATGTCATTATGTTACGTATCATAATTTCGAAAGCATTCTGACCTTCATTCAAGCGGCAAAACAATAACGTATGTGCATGGGAAAGGGTAACATGACTAGTGTGATCACAGGGATGCTCTCAATCCTGTGCGAGACCAGGACTCTCTCAAAACACAAGCCTCAAATTCTGCGGCTTGATGGGCAGTGGTGTGCTATTTTGGTTCAGAATTGGACAGACTTCACCTGGAGGATGATAAAAGTGTGTGGGGTTACAACAAAGGAGAAACCTGAATAACATAGGTTTTCAATGCAATTCTTAAAGGAACACTGCACTTTTTTTTGAAAATAGGCAAATTTTTGAACACATCTAGAATAAAACACATCTAGAGTTTCACAGTTTTCAAATCCATTGAGTCGATCTCTGGGTCTGTCGGTAACATTTTTAGCTGTAGCTAAGCAAAGATCATTGAATCTGATCCGATCTGACGTTAGCGTCACGCTCAAAAATGATCTAAGAGTTTCAATATTGTTTTTTTAGTACACATTGTAACTATAGAAGTTTTAGTTAGTTCAAGTTTTAAATAGGAAAAATAGAAAAACTCTGGTGCTAACGGCTATTTTAATGGTTTAATATTTGAAGATGAAGATGCAAACATTCATATATTTTCACATTTTTTACTGCATTTTCTTATTTTATGGTTTCTATTATTTTTATTTTCTACAAAGATACTCCCTGAATTATTTCCAAATATAGGCTAGCTGTCATAGTGTCACCAAGTGAAGAGTCATTATCTTCATATCAAAATACATAAATAAAAATAAAACATAAAAAAAAGTATTGTAATATTATAAAATATTGCACAAAACATTGCAATGTCTATATTACAGTTAAAAAATTCAGGGTCAGTAAGATATTTAATGGTTTTAAAAAAAAGATGTTTCTCCTGCTCATCAAGGCTGCATTCATTAGATTAAAAATTCAGAAAAAAAGTGATAAAATATTAATAAAATATTATATATTATAATAATTAATAATAAAAGTGGAAAATATTATTTCAATTTAAAATAACCGTTTAGTGTGAAAGTGTCACTTTCAGAAATCATTCTAATATGCTGATTTTTTATTTATAGTTTTTTTATATGATTTGTTGATCATTAAAATATTAAAAAGAAAAGCATTTATTTAAAATGGATAATAATGTTCAAAACTACTGTTAGAGTAGTTTACTGTTACACTACAGTTCAAAAGTTTGGGATCAGTACATTTTTATTCTTTCTTTGATTCTTTGAAAGAAATTAATACTTTTATTAACCAATGATCTATTAAATGAACAACATTTTTTAAATAAAATAATATTTAACAATATTACAATTTCTTCTGGATTTTTAATCTAATAAATGCAGCCTTGAGCAGAAGAAACATCTATAAAAACCATTAAATATATTACGGACCCCAAATTTTTATTTGTATATTTCCCAAAAGCCATCCAGCATGAACAATTAAATATTCAATATCACCCAACACCAATTAATAGAAAATTCTAAAATGAAATTAATAGAAAACTCTAATATTGCACAATGGACACACACACAATGTCTAATTCTACTTACATTACATAACAAAAGTAGCACACTTTCACAGTCAGGGAAAAGGTTAATACTAAATAAATAAATAAAAAATCACAAGGGGCATGATTATTGTTCTGTGAGAAAATTATTTTGAGTCTGCAGGGCATTTCCTCAGAATTATCAGAGGCTAGTAAAACATGCTCATGGTCATTTCTGAGCATTTAATGAGAGAGCCTTCTGGGAATGGACGCTGAATGTAGGTCTAGAAAAAAGTGGTTTGTGAACTAACTAAGCCCCCCCCAGAATATTTCCACTGATCAATCATACTACAATAATTCCACAGTCCTGGCCAATCAGATATTATAAACTCATTTCAAAACATTCCTGTATATTTTCTTTGGTGTGTTGATTGCTTAAAGGTAAGAAGGTGAGAATGTTTCGAAAGAGACCTGCGTGCTAACGTCAAATTGAAATAATGATAAAAGAGCAGTCGATTCATCGTGAGTCACTTGCAAATTGGTGTCGAACTGTAAAAGCGTCATTAGTGAAGGTCACTTGATTTCTCATAAAAACTGCCATGGACACATTTCATACTAGCAGGGAATATGAAGAGATGAGAAACAGATTGTTTTACTCTAAAAGCCTCTCTTTAGATTAGGACAGCAAGATATCAACTAGTCAACTGCACAGGACTCAAACTGTACCGCAGTTCAGTCAAGTAAAATGTTGTGGAAACTTTCAAAAACTGGCAATTTTCAATGCATAGCTACT
Source organism: Enteromius thamalakanensis (assembly GCA_032357475.1). Taxonomy (NCBI): domain Eukaryota; kingdom Metazoa; phylum Chordata; class Actinopteri; order Cypriniformes; family Cyprinidae; genus Enteromius; species Enteromius thamalakanensis. The sequence continues at coordinate 16,044,504 of JAUCMT010000059.1, forward strand.
TCTAAGAAGCCTCCAAGTAAAAAGATCCAAGGAGGATGTTCCCGGTCGTCTCAATGGTGGCTGTTCAGCTGGCAAAGGACCACCCAGATGTATGTAATTTAAAACCAGAAAAGTGTTATTTCAATCACCTAAGCCTTGAATGCCATTTGGCTAAACAATCTGGACGAAAACCTGTTTGAAGCAGCATATACTGGCTCCAAAATTAACTCCTGAGATTAACTGTTAAGAGAGGAAAAAATATGGAAATTTGTTTCATGTCAAATCATGGAATTTCTTGCATAAGTCACTGTGCCACTCTAAACTACTGTAAATAAATAAGATTGGCAATAACTGATGCAAATTACACAGAACTTATACTTTTACATTTCTAAACATTCTAAGACCTAATATTTTTGAATGTATTATTAAAAGGTTAGTTCACCCAAAAATGAAAATTGTGACCCTGGACCACAAAACCAGTCATAAGGTCAAATTTTACAAAACTGAGATGTATACATCATATGAAAGCTCAATAAATAAGCTTTCTATTGATACATGGTTTGTATATAGGACATAGGACAATATTTGACCGAGATACATCTATTTGAATATCTGGAATCTGAGGGTGCAAAACAATCAAAATACAGAGCAATCACCTTTAAAGTTGTCCAAATTAATATCTTATCAATGCATTTTACTAATCAAAAATGTCGTTTTAATATGTTTACAGTAGGAATTTTACAAAAAATCTTCATGGAACATGATCTTTACTTAATTGCCTAATGATTTTGGCATAAAAATAAATAAATAATTTTGACCCGTGCAATCTATTTTTGGCTATTGCAACTAATAAACCCCAGCGACTTAAGACTTTTGTGGTCCAGGGTCACAATGGTGTCATTAATTACTCGCCAACCCTTACTGTGCGTTCACACCGGACGCGAATGAAGCGTCAAGCGCGAGTGATTTACATGTTAAGTCAATGCAAAGACGCGAATAG
>JAUCMT010000059.1:16074952-16085610 GCA_032357475.1 Enteromius thamalakanensis
AATTCGGACATACTACTCGCCTCGCATGCTGTTTTTCGCGTACTATATAGTAGGGAAGTAAGCGATTTCGGACGAAGAACCAGTTTGCCGGTATGGCAACAAGTGTACTATGAGCGAGTCACTGAATCCTCCTTAACCGGTTCAATAAAAATGCATTGTAAGCTGTTTATCGACACTTTTTTTTTTTTTACTCACGACTTAAATAAAAAAAATGTTGGCAAATTCCATGCATAATGTTCTTAAAGGAAACGTTGCTTGGAGTAGCCTACTAGTTTAAATAACACGTGGATGCAAATTTAATTTAATAGCAATAAAATGTCGGAGGAAATGCTACAAAAGTTAATATTGTACGGTTAGAAATCATTTTATACAGCAGCAGCTCTCCTGTTGAACTGAAACAGGCCTTGAACACGTGAGCAATTACATTAGATAAACAATTTCTCATCCCATATAAGCTCCTTAATATGAATTAAACAACATTGACAAGAAACAGAAAAAAAAACGCTCACCGCTCTTCATTTATTCCTTCGTTTGTTTATGTGAACAATTATGAAACTCGAAGCAACGTTTACTTTTATTGAAAGTACTTGAAGGCTACAGGCCATTGTTTTAATTAGATTTGTAAACATTTGCATTAATATTTATTTTTTTAAATAATAGCAAGTGATCAATTGTAGTTTTTTTTTTCTTCCGAGAGGAATAGTAATATTTCACCGGTGGAGGCAGATGAAATGTTGATACTGTGATGATCCCAGATGGGAAAATAAATATGAAGATGAGATTGTTACAACCACCAAGATCCTCAAATTGGCTGGTCTTTTCTATCAACCAACTTGTTGAGCCGTTGATGAGCACCATAATTCTGAAGTGTGGACATACCAGTAGGACTCAAAAATCCTTTGGCCAAACAGTGCATTAAAATACCTGGCGAGAAACCAGGACTGATTGTCCACCCTGGCATTTACCGCTCCACAATATTTCTTTGTGAAGTGTAGCAGCATGTAAAATGATCAGCTTTTCCGCGTACTTTCCTACACAATTGACGACAGAAGCACATGGCATTATATGAAGGCCAAAACTGTGCTCTTTCCAAATAAGACCCAGCGTGTGATACTTACAACATTGCTTAAAGCGAGAGTAACCCCAAAAATAAAAAGCATTCCAGCCCGGATCTTATTGGTGTTTATTTAGGAGCGAGTTTATGTTGTTTATTTGTTACTAAGTGTCTCAAAACAAACTCTGCATATCCTTAAAATATGTGATGGCAAATTCAGTGATTATTTGATCCTCAAAGGCTCTTGTCGTATTAGAATCGTAAACAAGGCTGTTTCTGGGCAGACTGATTAAGACTCTGTGCCCGTACTCCCAGAAAATATGTCAGCCAATCAGATTAGAGCTTGCCAGATTGACAAAACACTTTCAATTTGCATCAGAATGTCATTGAACTGTGTGCGGTCTGTGAATGTGCCATCTGATGGTGTATTTAAGGCATTTACAAGCTGGGACAAACAGCTAACCAACAAGACTAAACCCTAATCAACATTTTGAACATAGAAAATCTAGTCAAATCAGATATTCTTTAATAGTTTAACCAAATCAAATAAAAGCATATTTTTATTGTCTCTGTTGTGATTTGATACAGCTATTTCTGTTAAAGGGCATGCAGTTTATGTGCTAGTGTCAAATAGTGGCATTGTAATATTTTACAAAAATAAAGCATGTTTTTACAAGCTTTGCAAACACCTCTTACATATTTTTATGATTATTTCTAACCTTGCAATATTTCACTATTTTATCTTGGGTTTAAAAGTGATGTGCTAACCTGAAAAAAACTTTGAATTTACCTTCCATGTCTAGAAGAAACTCCACAAGTTTAGCACCTAGATTGAAATCCAAAAATTTTATCAAATATATTATTATTAGTCAATTAACAATAAACATGTTTGTTGTTTTTTAAAAAGTCCACTTAACTTGGAAGTAGGTTACAGTCAAGAAGAAAATATCTACTGCTATTTTCATTTTGTCGCAACTTGAATAGCACTCTGTATCAGCCAGTACTATTAAAGCAATGCCTAACCCACATAAAACAATTTTCATTGTGTAATCTTTTCCTTCATAAAACAAAAAAATAGAAGTTTCGCAGAATGTTAATGTCGCTCTTTCACACACAGTAAAAGTGAATGGTCACCATGGCAAACCATTTTTCAAAAATTATCCCAAAAAAGTATCATGGAACACACTGCAAAAATCTTTTTTTGAAGTTAAAACAAAGATGCAGACAGCTTTCCGATTTTATCAAAAATATCCTAATTTGGGTTCCAATGATGAACGTAGGTCTTACGGGTTTGAAACGACAAGAGGGTGAGTAATTCATGACAGAATTTTAATCTTTGGGTGAACTAACCCTTTAAAGAAAGTAAATTTAAAAGTAACGTTTTTTAAACACAATGCATCACATATTTTTGCGCATACCACAAATGAGATTTGCCAAATAAAACACAAAAAATTATTGCTTAAGTGCATTGCTCCAGTTTATCTTTCCATGATCCATAGATAAAAGAAAATCAACGGAATATAAAATGACATGAGGCTAAGTAAACAAAAACAGAAATACATTTTTGACTGAACCGCTTTAATAGTGGCTTCACATCCCTATAACAAAGTGCAAGTAATCTTTTTGTTTGGCCTTGATTGCTTGAGGGATTATTGACGCCTCAGGACAGGCGGACTGTCTTCCCAGATCCGACTTCTGGCTCCCTTTGCTTTCTTACATAAGCAGACATACTAATTAGACCTGATTGGACTTCTAAAGGTTTGAGCCAAGAAACTCCATAATCCGTCATAAAGAGAACAAAAATACAGTGCCTTGTCCATTGACAGTGTTACGTATGATTTATATCCTTGTGTAAAATGTAATCCTCTTCATGACATGCCTTGAGGTGCATTATGCTCAGGATGAATGAATTGACAAGCCACAGTGGTTCCATGAAGATGGATTAGATCAGATTTCATATTTGGACTCGGCCCAAGGGCACTGGGGAGTGCATTTGCAAGTTAGCAAGTGGTATGGAGTATATTAAAGACATATTAGTCAGGGTTCAAAGGGCTAAGCTGCGTTTCCTCCTATTCCATAGAAGTGGATGCAAAGACTTCCTCCAAAACTGATACTTTTTTATAACATTAATATACTTCCAGAACAAATACAAGTCGTAAATCAGACCTATCATCAACGTTTTTTTAGGTCGTGGGATAAAGGTTACAGCTTCTACGGTAGATCCTGGCAAAACTGCATAAAAATAAAATGAAACAGCATAAAATTTCTCCCCTTTTGGTGGAAATCTTATAAATTTCCTTGAGAAACAACAAGAAGTATCATCTGCCAATGAAGCAGTCTGCAGTAATTTACAGCATTTTGAGAGGAGCCAAACGTTTTTTGTAACTAGAGATAGAGTTCATTGAAAAAGGAGAAGCCCTCACACATGATGAGAAACATGAGACGGGTCTGGCATTGGTTCATGAGCTCAATTTAACAAAATATAGCCAGACTAGGAAAATGAGGTCAGGACTCCCAAGTGGGACATCGTTTTGGCTCGGCGAGTGCATAAAATTCACCCTTTCTCTGTCTTTTCTTCTTTCACCAGCCCTTATCGATACTGTCAAGAGCAGAACACTCAGATAATTCCTCACCAACTTTATCATCTTGGTACAAGGAACCACCACAACCCCTCCCAGAAAAACCAACTAGTATCTGAACATCTACTTGTTTTGCTAGGTATTGGTGTACAACTTTTTTTAATAGAGATTTCATAATAGAGAGCATGTCTTGACAACATCTATCTTGACAATCATATACAAACATGAAAATTCGTCATTATTTTCTCACTCTTGTGGTGTTTCAGAATCTGACTTCTACAGAACACACAACTTTTCTCAGTGTTTTGGCCTTATAATGAAAGGGACTGGACCCCATTTACTTTTATTGTATGGACAAAAGCATTTGTTTTAAATATCTCTTTTGTTTTTTGGCAACATTTTGATAACCAGAACGCTGATGGTAGCCATTGACTTCCATAGTATGATGGAAGTCCATGGCTACCGTCAATTGTTTAGGCTTGGGGATGCGCGTCTTTGACTTTGGGACACTTTGCAGCCATATAGATCAGTGGTTCTCAATCACTGCATATTTTGTATGTCTCTCTTATTTAACTAATCAGCTTATTAGTTGAGTCTGCAAGACTTAACCTAGATGTGGTCTTTATATGAGGAAGACATATTAAATGTGTGGTGCTTGTGGGTCCCCAGGGCAGGTTTGAGAACCACTGAGTTAGATCACCCGAGCAAGCACATAGTTCACTAAAAAAACCCTTAAGCAAACAAGAAACACCGAATTAGTAACCGTTAAAAGTAGCCTTTGGCTTCCACAAAAATACTATGGAAGTCAAAACACCTAAACAACCAAAAAAGCTATGTATTAGTAACCAAACTGTTGATTATAGTCATTGACTTCCACAATAAAATACTATGGAAGTCAATGGCTACCATCAACTCTTTGGGCTTAAGTGACCTCAGAAAGCACATCAAGACTTGGAGACAGGCTCTTCTAAATTGGGTGACTTAGCAACCACTTAGACCACCCTAGCAACTGCATATATCACTAAAAAACACTTAAGCAATGAATACTACGAGAGTCAATGGCTACCGTCAACTTTTTGGGCTTGAAGGAGTCATCCAAAGCCAATTTTCCACTAGCTTATATGATTCTTTAGGGTCTTAATGTAAAGTTTATAATATAGTTTTAAAATGTCTCAAAGATAGTGTAAAAAACACTCATTTTACCCTGTCAAAAACAGCTCGAGCTTCACTGACCCCGCCCCTCTTTTCCGAGGCACTCTCAGAGGATCTTTTTTTATCTGTATTCATAGTGAAACTTGCTGATTAGCACATTATTAGTAAAAAGTGATTAGCAAAGATTAATTAAAAGACATTATACTCACTGCTTCTGTAGGTGAGGCTGGATCATGAATGATTCGCACAAACATAAACGCATTTCGGTTGATCAAGGGTGCGTTTCCCTTCAGAACCAAACGTAACGTTAATCTTCTGCGTCTTCAGTCATTTAGATGTCGGGAGTAAATGACTACTGCTATGTTCATTAACACATTCAACAACAAACCACCTCAAACTCTTTAAGAGTGTTGCTTGTCTCTGTGTCTCGGTCTGATGACAGCTCACTCAGGACAGGTCTGAGTTAAGACACCAGTTCAGTTTGTGTGACACGCTGCTGTCAATCAACTATAGTTGGAGTGGTCTCTGTTGGTGTGATGCCACACCGACATGCATTTGAAAATGGCTTGATTTCAGAAGGGGCAACTTATTTTTATTACATTAAAACAAAACTACTGCTGGATCTTTATCATTGTAGGGTGGTTGTGTACACACACTTCCAACACACATTTCAGTCCAAACAGCTTGAAAAAGTGCATGTAGCACCGGATGACCCCTTTAAGTGACCCCAGAAAGCACATCATGACTTGGAGACAGGCTCTTCTGACTTGGGCCACTTAGCAACCACTTAGATCACCCTAGCAACCACATAATTCACAAAAACACCAGCAGTGTATTGGCAACAACCACACAACTCCATATATTTTTCAGAAAATGCAAAAACGGTTTTATTTATACATAATGTCGGTTTAAAGTCTCCCAGACACAGAAAAAAGCCTGCCAATTACCAAAGCACCAACCTGCTAATTAGCTCCCTCCCAGTCGCAGCAGAAGTGAAATGAAGCTGAAAAAAGGCGGTGTGGAGAGATCAGCGATAAGTGATATGACCCAGATCAACACCCTCGGGGGACGACCCTGCGTGTCTGTCTGTCTGTAACAAATGAGAGCATGTAAGAAGCGACCAAAAGCCAGTCAGAGAAATCACAAATATTTGGCCTTCAAGACATTCCATTAATAATAATTTAATCCCAGCACAGCGGCCGCAGCAAAACACACTGTCACAGGCGCTGTTGCCCCGACGTGAACTTTTGGCAATCACGCATTTTGGCATTACAGAGTCCAAATTATGAAATATTTTAAGTGAAGCCTGACTCCTCTGCCACATCTGGCACGATCGTATTTGTAACTATAACACAGATATGGGGAAAGAAAATTAAACACAGCTTTGCCAAGCTCAGATGATTTTTTAGTTCAAAGAAATAAGTTCAAATGAGCGTTAGTCTTGCATTTAGCAAACAAGAGAACTTTTCCCATGGAATAGGAACATTATTCCAAACAGACATGATACTCCAAGACCCACTCAGACAAATAAAGAGCATTTAGCAACTGATATATAATCAAATTATGCTGTTTTGGCATTCTAGTATTCTCAGAGGCTATAAAATAGGCCAAGACTTTGCCTAATATTGCGACATTTCCATTCCATAGATATTGACTGAATAAAAGTACGGTAACAGTTGAGTTAGAGCTTCCAAAATGACCATTTTGCAGGTGTTGCAGGAAGTTCTTATGCTGATCGAAACTGACTGAAAGATGTTTATAGGGATAGTTCAACTTCAGTTGCTGGTCTCCATTGACTTCCATGGCATAAAAAAACACTATGAAAGTTATTGGGACCAGCTGAAGGTGAACTCTTTAAATACAGCTTTTATATGATGATCATGTTTATAAAATATAAGAAAACTAAAGTAAAAAAATCAAAAACTTAAATTGTTAAAAAAAAACTTAAATCATTTCAATTCATTATTGTTATTAACATTTTTAATTATTTATAAACTGCTGATTAACATTTATTTTAATTTTTTTCTCCAAAAATCTCATGGTGCGATCACATTTCTTGAAATATTAAATATAGTGCTGTCAAAATTTTAATGTATAAATAAATACACACACATGCATCTATATACAGAAAAAATGTATGTATAAAATATATTTATTTATAATCTCAATTATATGAAACGATATAAATATAGACATGTAAAAACATGTAAATATATAAAAAAAATACATACTGTATGTTTGTGTATTTACATAATAAATATGCACAGAGCAGATTTTGTACATGAATAATCTGTACACTAATTAAATACTAAATGATTTATAATAATTTAATCGCCTAAATGTGTGTGGTGGGGGGGGGGGGGTAAAAAAAGCACAGCTGACTTAAAAATAAATTATTTTTTAAAACTCTTTAAAAAAATTAATTAGTAATTTGTAAAATTTTATTAAAAAAAGGGAAAAAATATATACAAATAATTAAACAAATGAATAATTGTATTGCTTTTATTATTATTATTTGTAGATTTAGCGATGGTTGCTTTAGACATACTAAAGACTGTATTCTCCAGATGCAGTGTCTGGTTCAAGAGTCTGACACTAATCTGTTTAATATTTCATATTTCTTGTCCTTCTGTGTTTTTATGTTCTTTTCTAGTTTTGCTTAGGCTGACTCTCATGTTATTCATCACCTGTTTGCTTTTTATCGATATTGACACACTGACAATCAGAAAACAATAGAGCTGTTAACTGGAGCATATCCCTCAAAAACAATTAAGAAAACCTCTTCCCTAACTAACCCTGATGTGTTAACCTGACCAGTGATACATCAATAAACCGCAGTAGGCTGGCGAAGCATCACATCCAGCCTTCCTTCTCTTCCATAACTCACAGAGAGCCAAAGCTCTTCAGTGTTTTCTGCAAATGAGCCATTTAAGTGCAGTCCTTTACAACGATTTGAAGGCACCGCTGTTGAAGCTACATCAAACCTGGTAGCCTTCCTCTTTTACATTTACGCATTTGGCATTCGCTTCTATCCAAATCAACAAGCAATGAGTTTCCTGGGAATCAGACTTGTGTTTTTGGCATTGCATGCGCCATCCTGTATAGTTCAACCCTTTAAAACTTATTGATTTGCATTAAATAGTTATGATCGTCTTGACGCCTTGCTGAGACAAAACAGACATCGGCGCGTTCACGCTCACCTTGGGTGGACTGGGTGATTATTTGCTTTGAAATGAATTGTATTAATGTTGGCTTGGGTTTTATCTCTTTCTGTGCTGTTGCGGAAAGGCCAGTGCAAGTTCAGGGAATGGAGCTATTTTTGAGATTTGAGTGTCTGCTCTATGTTATTCTATGAATTTATGAACCAAAACATTAGCGGGACAAATAAGAGCGTCTGTGATTTAAAAGGTAGTCTGAGAGTACATGTGCCAAGTTTACTTAAATATCATCTACTCGTGTTAGTTTAACAGGTTTTTAAAAAACACTTGAAGCGTAATATTTTCAATGGTAACTATCAGGTAAAACATGATGTTTTCCTTACACATCTTAATCTTAATGATTATTTATGGCATGAATGACTGAATAATGATATTTTATAATTATTTTGTAATAATGATAATTTATTTAATCAATTTATTTAAAATTATTATAAAAAATGTAACAAAATAATTTTTTTTAATTTTTTATTTTTCAAATTTATTTTATTATTTTTGTGTTGTCTACATGATCTTTCAACTTAAAAAAATATATTAATTAATTAATTAATTAATTATCACTTTGCTTTTTTTTTTTTTTGTGATTGTATCACATCAAAAAAATTATTTACACCCTCAAATAATTCCATGACAACGGTAACACTTTAATACTTCTATGGCATTTATTAATATAAGTTAACGTTTATTTCAGCATTTACTCATGCATTATTAAGATTACAAGTTACTCATTGTGAACTAACATTACCTAACAATGAACAACTGTATTTATATTACTGTATTTTATTTGACATTTTAAAAAAAGATGAATAAATATTGTATTAAATGTATTCTTCATTGTTTGTTCATGTAAGTTAATTAATTAACTAATATTACCAAATGCCACCTTACTGTAAAGTGTTACCATGGCAACCACATACACTACCGCAAAAAGTTTGAAATCTTGTCAGTTTTCAAATGTCTTTGAAATAAGCCCTAATATGCTCACAGTTTTTTTCTCACAAGATTTTTTCAGATTCTAAATAAAAATTCAGCATTTATGTGAAAGAAATGAAATGTAACATCAAAAGTGTTGCGCTTGATCAGTTGAAGTTTTAATTTCTTTAAATCCAAAATCTTGAAGGCAGTGCAAGTCTGTTATGCCTTATGAGTAAGACCTCCATCGAAGCCCATTATTGTGCTCATCTTTCATCAGTCGCTTGTAAATGCACAACCATTGCTCAACACGCCCCACATCCTCAGATTTATTCCGTTTCAATGAAGATAAATACGTTTTTTTTTAGTTCAGCTGATCTGTACAATTCCTACCCAAACAATTTGGTTAATGAGTGGAGTGAGTCACAACACATCACACATGCTTTTGGTTTGGATTCAAGTGTTAACTACAGGACATGCTGGGACTTCTGAGGTTCAGGGCCGGTCTGGGAAAATCTCGAGAGCAGCTGCTTAAAGCTAATTACAAAAAAAGGTCCGAGGGCTTTTTTGCAGATGCATCTTGATCTGATATGTCTATGATCTTGGCAGTTATGGATCTGCGGTCTGGTAAACACGGGTAACTACAGGACATTGTGTTCGGTGCAGGTTTGGTTTAGGAAAGTCCCGCTCGCCGTTTATTTAGATCTGGTTCATTTTCTCAGCATCCCATGGATCTCCATCACCCCGGCTTTCATCCACCCCCGCATCCAGACCTGATGGTTTGGCTGTGCTCTTAAAACATTAAATGACGCTTATTAAGGGATGTTAATTAACTGTTGATGCTGTGTACTTTGTTAGGGGAAACTATTTTCCGCAGGCCGCATGTGTATAACACACTTGACAGTTTGTTCCACAGAGAAAAAGCAGTAAATCACTTTCAAAATGAATAAATACCAGTCACTTCCCACAAGACCAATAGAGCACAACAAGTAAGTGCAAACCCTCGCTCGTTTCTTTACAGGACGATCAGTTTTGAACGTCTCATAAAGCTTTAAAGACGAATCTGTCATAAGTTCAGAGGTTATCGGCATATGGTGTAAGCTTATGTTGAAGCCATCAGCATTAGTTGAACTTCACAAGCTTTGTTTAACAGTATCATTTCTGCCAAAAAACTACATTACCCATAAATCCTGAAGATAAAAATATGCAAATCACAAGGAAAGAGCTTCGCCCACTTTCTTAAAGCAATGCAGATATCTCTAAATCTATGATCACAAAATAGTTATATTTGACTTAAAATAAACTTAAAATGTTTTTTCCTCTTTTACTTAAATATATGTATGTATTTTTTTTATAAACTTACATTTTTTCTTTTACTTACACACACATACACGCATATATATATACACACACACATACTGTACACATATATTATATATATATACATACACACATAGATATATACATACACACATATATATACACACACACATATATATATATAAATACACACACATATATATATATATATATATATATATATATATAGTGTGACGGCTGCCGATCAGCGCCGCCCTGGAAATCAACCAACACCAGCTGGAACTCATCAACCCGGGCTAATCGTTCACGGCCGGAACAATATAAAAAGCCCACACGAAGACAGCAAAGGCGAGCAACGACTCCATGGTAAACGTACTGGTGTTGAACTTACCTGTTTTCTCTTCCTCGCAGAAGCCTCGCCGTGAA
>JAUCMT010000059.1:16089202-16110372 GCA_032357475.1 Enteromius thamalakanensis
CCTGAAGGGACAGCTGCATGAAAAAAAAGATGAAAAAAAAAAAACAGCATGAAAAAATGTATAGAAAAGTAACAGTGTGGAAATGAAAAAAAAATTCATAGGATTCATATCATATCATATCACAAAAATAACAGGATGGAAATAAAAAAATAAACTACAGTAATTCCCAATGGATGGAATGCAACAGGGTGGAAAAAATAATAATACAAAAACAGGATGGAAAAAAATCTACAGGATTCCTAACAGGATAAAAGGTAACAGGATGGAAATTTAAAATTATCAGGACGGAATATAACAGAATGTAACTTGTAATGTTGACAAATCAATGTTGATAAATGATTTTAACAGGATGGACAACATGAGATGAGAACTGAATTGAGCTGGATTATGACATTACTGTTTTCCCCAGAGCTGCTTTATAGATTAATTGAACTTGCTCCATAATTAATTAACTTTAGAGAGTTTTTAAACTGAACTGAATAAAAAATTAACTGACATTAACTTAATAATTGACTTCTGTTGCTTTTTGTTTTAGAGCTGCTTTAAAGCAAACATTTTTTTCCCGTTTAACACTTCAAAGCTACTTTGACACAATCTGCTAAAGCCGACTTGACAAATTACTGCTATTTTATCAAACAGTGTGGAAAGTTTGGGAGTAAGACAAAGAGTAATTTCATAATACTATATACTGTAGCATAAATCAAATAGCAGTTTTCCCTAAAGTTAGTGCTGTTGTTTTTCCATTAACAGTAATGTCACATCCTGGTCTGGAGGATGATGTCACTAAGGACCTGGCTTTTGTTCTAAAGAATAATTGGAATAACAGGGAGGAAGTGATATTGAGGACATCAGTTAAAATAGTATTTCAAGAAATATTTATTAGAGACAAGAGGATTTTTTTGTCAAAAGATGTGGTAAAAATGGCAACATTAGCTGAAAGCGACAAGCAAATCTGTCTTTTTACAACAAAGACAGTCCCAGTGGCCCTAAATCTGGGTTTTAAAATCTAAAGCCTCCAGAATATCATATTCTAGGCCATTTCATCTATCTTCTGAAATGGGGGAGAGGCCAACTAAGTTCTATTAGAGAAAAGGGAGTCCGAGTTAGAGGGGCTACAGAGACACCGCAGCCCAAATTCTGACAAAACCAATACAGACTGGTAGCAAAGGAGAAGGAAAGCCAAAAGACGAAGAAAAAAAAAAAACAACAACACACCAGACACCATCCGAGAAAAGAGTGGGAGGATGAGAACAAGTGCGAGAACCAGAAATCAGAGGAAAAAGATGAAGAAAGCGATAGATCCCTTAAGAGAGACGGATGGATAGCATACAGAAGACGGGTAATAGGAGACTTTGAGACTAAAAGAAAACAAGAGGAAATAGAGAGATGTTTTTATCAGTGATTATACAGGACGCTTTCTGTAAGCGATCCAAAATACACCATTATGTTAGCATGCGTGGGAAAACTCAACAAAATTTTTTTATTATTGCCCTCGCCTCTACACTAAAGATACGAATAATCTGATGAAAACCCACAGCAGTGGGAGAGGATGAGTTAGCAACTCGTACCATTGCCATAACAAAGGGCCCAGCGGTGCTTGGCCAGAGGCCTTCAAGTCCAGACGGTTAGAATCTGGGATATTCCATCCATGTTTGTTTGAAACGGGGGAGAGGTTGACTCGATCCCATTAGAGACGAGGGAGTCAGGGTGGGAGTTTTGGGGGGGCTCTAGAGAGAATATGTGGTGATCTAACAAACCAAAACATAAGTTTCATGACTCTCACTATGGTGTTCGGGTGAACTGAAGCAAATCACATAAATATAAAACAAACATAGCAACCAAATGCATTGCCGCTTGCTTCTAATCACTCCCACTCATTAGCTTGCAATCATTAAACCACAATGCATGCGATGAGTGTTCAGTGGCTAAACACTAAATCAAAACTGACACTTAATTTGCAATAATGTGTGTGTATAATGGCTTTGTTTGGAACAGATCATTGAATACTGTGCAGTACGTATATGGGCTGTTGTCAGGGAACTAAACTTGTGTGCCAAGTATCTCCATAACTTACATTTTTGTTGTGACTGTAGAGCAAAAATGTGTTAAGAAAAAGGATTGTTTCATTTTAAGTTTTTAAATTTTTTTCATTAATTTAGTAATAATTATCTATTTAGTAATAATTAACTAATTAGCTATTTTTTGACTACTATTTGTCAAATTACTAACCCCCAAACATTTTTTGATCAAAATCAACCCTGTAGTATTCTGAATGTAACAGGGTTGATAAGGTAATATCATTAATTTCATCATAATTACACTGAAACTGATTATCCGTTCAAATTATAGTTTTTTGATAGGGTTGAAAAATTAGCTTTAAGGTTGCATTGAACAACAATAATGATCTACAGATCTCTTGTGAAGCTATTTTCACATTTTATAATATGGGGTAATAATTAAAAAATAAATAAAAAGTTGATTTAAAAAAGTAAAAGTCACCTATTTGTTGACCACTAATCTAATTCTTTTTTTTTAAAACCCTGTTCTGTTGTGATATTTTATTTTAGTTCTTTACTTTATTTGAGAGATTTCATTTTTTTTTTTTGTTGTTATTTTTATATTTTCATACATCTGTTTTTTTTAACTTATATTGGACTAAAAAAATAATGACTTTACTGAACATTTTTGCACAGCACAATCAACCCTGCAATATTTTGAATAACAAGGTTAAAGAAAACATGTTTCAAATTATAATTACAAGAAACACTGCAACTGAAATGTAATTTATTTAATTTGGTCATTTTATCCTAAACTGTTCAACCCCGTTATCTTGTGTCATTTAAGTTCAGAAATGTGTTTTCCATTATATTAAAGAGATTGGCATCATTTTGACTATGTTTTCTTTTTTAACTATGTATTCTCATACATTTGTGATTCATTTGGGTGTATATTGGACCTGTCACGCTAAAATGTTCAACTCTGTTGTGGATAAACTGTTTAACTTCTTGCTGGAAAAATATTGTTTGTCACAAAGCACAAAATAATTACTTCAATTTTATTAATATTTTGCACAAACCCCCCAATATTTGGAATGTAACAGGGTTGACACAAAACACGTTTTAAAAGAGAACTATTTTGTTTTCAATTAAAAATTTTGAGGACCCGGGAACTAAGTCATAATTAACTAATTTATCTATAGACCAATGTCAACCAATTTCAAAGTTCCTATGAGTTGAAAATGGACAGCTTTAAGGGTATGTAGCAATAAATAACTATATGTACTTTGTAAGGATATTATCACACATTTTGGGTAATAATGTAAGAATCAGCTCATGAAACCTTATTTGTTGACCACTAATCAGAATTTTAAAAAAGGAAAAGAAAAAAATACATTTTTAAAATCTAATTTGACATTTTTGAATCAAGATGTTAAAAATTGTGATTGCTTCCAGTTTCATTTCAGTTTGCCTGTGAGCTGTGCTTTAACATCAATACATTATTGACAATGACTTTTTGCAGAAATTTCGCTAATGTTGATTGTCATTTGTTACTCGAGACACTGTATTTCAAAACAAAAGTAATTTATTCAGTTTGAACAAATCCTTCATACACAAATATATGTATGTATATATTTATATATATATATATATGAAAAAGTACATATTTCAAATACATTAACACAGTTCACTGTAGCCATTTTCCTGTGTATTTGTAAACTGCCCTACAAAAGCTCCAGAAAACTTTCAGTAGTTTTTTTTTTCTGTACAATAATGTTATATGAAACAAAAAATATTTAGACTAACCATTATGAAAACAAACTTATAACTGATGAATGAAGACAGGCGGCCCTCAAATAAACCCCCAGATCTTCACCAATACAAACACACACGCGCGCACACACAAAATTCACAAAAGGATTGCAAAACAGAAAAAACTTGGATTATAGCATAATTTACACCGCTGCTTTTTTGAAATATCATACCAGCAAATGTCTACAAAGTGTTATGTACTTAAAATGACACTTGTGACCTGTTTAAACCCAGTAGCTTGACCATCTGCTCGAATCTTTAGTTAAACATGCTTGTTCCTTGCGTATGAGGTACTTCAAATAGACCGGAAAGGGAAAAAAAAACCTTCTGTTCTTTTCTATTTTGTTCAGTGTCAGAGAGATTGGATGAGCCAGCAATGAAGCCAGCATTGCTTATACACTACTAAGCAGACAGGACGCTGTGACTGGTTTTGGTGGGACTGTCCAGTAGTTTCCGTACGAGCTGAAATGTTACAACAAACTGCATTTGTTTTAATTGGAAGTAGTCTAAAATTGCTGACTGACGGCAGTAGATAATTTAAGTTTGAGTGGCCACGCTCCTGGGGTTCGCACTCTCCTTGACGTTTATCAAGGCAGAATATCTTTGTTTACGCACACGTGAGAAGTTCGCACGAGCGACTCAAGTGCCTGGCATCTGGATCTGAACCACCTCTCCATTCTCGGCTTGCTGGAGCTGAATGGCTTCCTTCACATCCATCTCCGTCTGCAGCGCCGGAGTCAGAGCTTCAGCCTGAGAACCAAAAACACAGTGAATTGTTTGTCAATAGAAAACCAAGTGCAACTGCTAAAATATTAATCATTTCAAAACCATAAATAAACCACACGCAGGGTAAACATTAATTGTGTATTAATTGTGAGATTAAAAATATGTATAAAATAAAAATATATATATATGTCACATAAAATAAATACACATATACAGCATATATTTTGAAAATATAAAATATTTGCATGTTTACAGCTATCTTCATTTAATTTATATCATATGTAAATATATTTAATATGTAAAAATTATATTTTTCTTAAACATATGCATCTGCAAGTAATTAAACTACATAATAAATTTATACAGTACACACACTTAAATACTTTTATTTTGGATGCAGTTAATTGCAATTAATCGTTTGGCAGCACTAATTGTTTGTTTGTTTTGTTTCGTTTTTTTTCCCCTGACAATTCTACCATACTATATTTTAAGGGAATTTTGTAAAATAATATAAATATATATATATATATATATATATATATATATACATATATATATATATAAATAAACCAAATAAACAAAAAAACTTTTTTCAGTTTTGTTCTTAGAGCATAAAATCAGATAAGTAAATAATAAATAAATAATATTGCAAATTCAGCTTTGCATCACAGGAATACATGTTTATATATAATATATAAAACAGTTATTTTAAATGGCAATTTTATGAAATAAATGCAGTCTTGGTAAACAAAACAATCTACTTTCAAAAAAAAAATAAAAATAAAACTTTATTTTAGGCGAGGTCACCCCAAGGTCATCTAAATTTTACTTTGTATGTACATACATACATACACGTAAATGTATTAAAATAAATGTATTAAATATTAACAAATAAATATTTGCGGCCAGTGTAAAATACCTGCTATAAAGAAAGTTGTCCAAACAGCTGAACACATTAACAGTGTATCTTGGATGGAAACACCCAAACGAATTGGCATTAAAGAAACAACACTGAATAGAATTGTCTATACGCAACATGTTCTAAAGCGTCTGTTTGATTAAGATACCATATACAATCGAATCCCTGTCAGTCAGCTGATACACATCTATCGCTGCATGATATATCCCATCATTCGGCTAGGATTAAAACGTCCTATTCTACCATACCAATGGAAGCAGTGAAAGCAGACAAACACAACCTTGACAGGTGTACAGATTGACACAAAGACCAAGACAACAGCAAGAGATGGAAAGTAAAGGGTCAGATGAAGGCTACACTTTATCTCAGTCACCGAAATGAAAACACTCCCTGAAAAAAAGAACGAAAATAAAAAGGGCAGAGGGAGTGATGCAGGGGGAGACAACGCAGGATGAGTCACTTCAGAGTCTGAGCAGTGAGTCATTTCTTCCTTGACACATGCCAGAGGAACAGACCGCACACCTGCACGGAGCAAAGCTCAAACTGTACACAAGAGCACGGCCCCCGAGTGCCAAGACTGTCTGATACGAGACACTCGCAGCCTGTGCTGAGTGTAAACTCCTCAGGGGCTCCACAAGAGGGCACTCATTAGAGCCGACGACTAAATCGCCCAAAAGAATCAGTTTCAGACAGCTCAGAGTAAGAGAGCCGACACTCACTGTACAGAGAACAGAGCTTCCCGGACGGAAACATTTCTTCAGTTTTATCTGCGGCGATCGAATGTGCGATATGGAAGCTATTAAACGGAAAAAAATGAAGGGGCGTGTTTTGTGAAAAATGACTGTAAACACTACCACATGTTTTGCGCAGCAGATGAGAGCGATTGAAATAATCCTGATACTCACATAGGAAGAAGCGCCCTGACCTCAGGATGGCGGTTGATGCCAACAGAGGGATCTGAGCATCGGCTGTCTGAAATCATTCAGCTTGAAATTAAATGATTCAAGTGAATAAGTTGACCAATTATTTAGCTTTACTATAGTTTAAAGCACTGCATGTCATTTCCTGGCTTCTTTGCTCATCAAGTAGGCTGCAATGGGTCAATAAAATAAAAAAATATTTTTTTTTTTTTACATTTTCTTCACTTCTTGATGTTCGTTTCTTTTTTGTGATCATGATATGATTTTGGTCCCTGATGTCAACTTATTATGCATGAACAAAATCTTTATTCAAATTGTTCTCTTTAGATCCACTACTGTTTTTACTACTATATTTTATTTCTGGATGTCCACTTGATATGCACTTAAAACACGTGTATATTTGTTTAGTTAGTTATTTAGTTTAATTTACATTAAATTTTTTCCTTAGATCCACTAATCTTCCTATTTATGTTTGTTTTAATGTTTTCGTCCATGGTGTCCACATTCCCAAAATTCACTAAAAACTATTTTAAACTTCTCCAAAAAATTCAATAATAATAATATTTTTTATTCTCTCTCTCTCTCTATACATATATATATATATACACACACACATTTATTTATTATTATTTCCAACGTTACTGTTATTATTACTTTTTTTATTCAATTAATTTTTTGTCCCTGATATCTACTTAATCGTACATACCAACTTATTCACTTAATTATTTATTATTATTATTTTTGATTTACTTGAATTCTTCTTTTAGGTCCACTAATGTTCTAAAGGTTTTATTTCTTTTTTTGTAATCGTGATATTTTATGTTTGTCCCCATTATCTAATTAAAATCCAAAAATATGTTATGTATGCAAGTATGTATTTATTATTTTATTTTATTTTATTTTACATTTTTACATTTATAAAATATAAATTTAATTAATTTTTCATGTTTTTTGAAACACTCTTCGTGGCTAAAATAAAAGAAATAGCAAAAAAAACAAATACATGAAATACATAATGTCTCTATGTAGGTTGCAATATAGTGTTATGTTTTTTTTTTTTTTTTCATTATTTTAAATTTTGATTTAAAAAAACAGAGCAATATATTAAACATCCAAGAACTGATTTGCATGGAAACAAACTTCCCACCAAATAATTTCTCCAAAAACAGCAGGTAGTTTTCCACTTCTCTAACTTCAGCACAGCTCCACTGAGTGAGCTCATGCCATAATCCATATTTATTTCCTCTGACAGCTGCTTATTTTATCCCTGTGTCACACTGACAGGTGGTTTGTCACAGAGCGGCAGTAATCTATAATCGATTTGCGGAGATTTACTCGCTTGATTGCGTCAAATGTTGTGCATGCGGTGCTCTGTTTAAGCATCAAAGCCCATTAACAACTTTCCAACAGCTTTGATGTTTACAGTATAATTGCAGAGCCAATCTGGAAGGAGTCCAGACCACCAAGGAAAGCAACAAGTGAGGCTAGAGGTAAATCTAAGACCCTCTGATGGGGTCTGGGTAAGCAGGCAGTCATCAAGCCATTCCCACAAACTGCTTTCTGGGGTTTGCTACAGCCTGCCTAGACAAAGATGAGACAACACATATTTGAAGGCCGTCCAAAACGCAGAAGAAAGAAAGATGCAGGTCACTTAGATAAAAAGCCGTACAACTAATTTGGCCCAATTACAGCACATCTAATGAAAGAATGATCTTCAAAGAGATGTTTGTTTATTATGGCTTTTGTTTACAGTAGAGTATACAGAAGAGGAGGGGCTTAAAGATAAGAGGTCTTGGTGATGTCATCGCTGAAGGAAAGTCGTTTAGACAACTTGTTTTTTTTTTTAAATAATAAGCAAATTGGAAAAAAGCACTGATTTTAAGCAGGAAATGCCCTTTGAGACTATTTAAACCATAAGCGCCCTAAGGTCTAAAGAGGTTTTAGTTGTACCAGCTTAACCACTTTAAAGGGCAACTGTGGTAAAAGCCTGGTCCCCCTCCCTGTCACCAAATAACTCACATTCCTGCACTCACAAAAGCCATATTGGGGGTGCGTGCTAGTGGCGTAAGTGTCTGTGGAGTGCTTGAGAACACATTTTTAAAAAATGTAAAAGGGATGTTCACAACAAAGGCTTTAAAATGTTTGATGTTTGTGGATTATAGCTTTGGTATTTTGACTTTCCGAGAAATATTTTAATTCTGTCAATATGCCATTATATTCATTCGTTAATACCACTTCACTCAATTTAATTTGATGACAATCTTCCCCCAACTGCTCCCCAGGCGACCCAGCAATGGCTGATCACGGTTGATCACTTCTCACTGCTGTGTGTGTGCACTTGGATGGGTTTAAATGCAGAGCACAAATTCCTAGTATGGGAAACCATACCTGGCCACTTGTCACGGCCTTTTCTTCGTCTCCAGCAAACTCCCTTTTTTAAATAGTCTTTGATCTCCGGCACATTCGAGAATATTACCTCAGTTTTCTCAGTCATATATCTCTAATCACTATATCATGATAAAGTACTTAAAAATGACAACATTTATAACCAGATGCTCATTTGTACGCTTTATACAGTACAGAAATGGCATTTTCAGACTTTGATTATCAAATTCATTCTTATTAAGTACAGCTGCTGTAGTCACCGGAAAAACCTTTACCCTGCAAGCGCCAATCCAGAAACTAGAAAAAAAGGCTAATTTAGCATTACATCACTAGTTCACCAAATGGATGCTCTGCAGTGAATGGGTGCCGTCAGAATAAGTCCAAAACAGTTGATAAAACCATCACAATAATCCACAAGTAATTCAATCCACAGCTCCGATCTTGCTGTTAACATCTTGAAAAGTGAACACCTGCTTGTTTAAGAGTCAAGCATAATTCAAAATAACTCTTTCTCCAGTGAAAAAGTCCTCCTTTTGTCAACTCACATCAAAATCTACTGACATATTTGTTTAGAAGTTTTTTTTGTGTGCTTGTCAACAGTGCTTAATCTGTGCATATTTCTTTCTTGATTCAGATCGGACGACTTTTACACTCAAGAATGTATTATTATGAATTATGGACTCGCATTTTACCCAAAAGCAAGAGTCTCAAGATAAATTTTGTTTCTTACAAACAAACAGCTTTTGCTCATCACAAGACACTGCCTGTTGGACTGGAGGGGAGTGGATTATTATGATGTTTTAATCAGCTGTTTGGACTCTTATTCTGACGGCACCCATTCACTGCAGAGCATTCAATGGTGATGAAGTGATGTAATGCTAAACTTCTCCAAATCTTTTCTGATGAAGAAGCAAACTCATCTTGGACAGCCAATGTTCAGCTTAATAAATTTTTGGGTGAACTATTTATTTTAAATAATTTCATAGTTTTTTGTCTCGCCACAAAATCTCTGCCAAACAAAATATGACCAGGTTTAACTGATTGTTCTTTGTTTAACAAAAAAAAAAAGTTTCTTCTCCAAACACAGAAATGTAAAAGCAGATGTCAAATATACAAGTCCAATTGTGCCTGCCCTGATCAACCCTAGCTTGAACCCTCACACGAATCCAACACGTGAGAGCAGCTGGGGAAATGTGGCGACCTGTAAACCTCCAAATGTGTTTGAATATGCGTGCAAGCCATATAGCGGCTCTGAAACGCCATCATGGGGAAGCGATTAGAGTAAAAACACATCAAGGAACGTTTGAGCATGTTGAAAACCTGATGTAGAGCATGAGATGGAAAAGAGGGATAAAAACCAGAAAATAGACAGGGAGGAAAAGGACAACTAAGGGCTATTTATTATTCCGAGGAAAAACAAACTGATCTGGGTTGCTGATTAGCAAAAAGTGAGAGCGGAGGGCAGGTTAAAATCACTGCCTATGATTTCTAGAAAGAACACATGGCGAGAGAGCGAGTTTGATTATATATAACTGGTCGCTACACCACCCAGCGGCATTGGCGCAGAATTGCCGCCCACCACAAATTGTGTGACATCGCTAGTCAATTTGAAATCAAACAGCTGTACGACATAGATAATGTTAACAGCATTGACCAAAACTATAACAGCAAGTTGTGTCGGTTTGTGTGTGGTTTTGGCTCATCTTACTTGTACTGCGCCGGTGTGGTCGGTCACCGGTCCCAGCTGGACGTATTGCACCTGAATATCGTTACCCTGGAGTGGAGAGGCGTCAACCCCGCCGGTCCCGTCGGTCGACGCCACTGCGATGAGCTGTGGCCCTCTTAGAACCTAAGAAACAGGCGGGAAAAATTTAAGATATTAGCGCTATGATATGGTTTGAGAAAACAACTAGGTCACAGATCCCAGTAATTATGACTGTATACTTTGTCACTTTAATCAAACTGACATGCTCATTTTGCACTACTCATTATCTGTACTGTTGGTTATATCCACTGGTTTGCAGTAACATCGAATATCTTTTACTGTCCATATCTGCATATTAAAAAATAATATATTTATATATATCTATATTTTTTTTAACTTTGTATTTAGATTCTACTATTAGTGTTATCTGTATGTACATAGAGTCTGAGAGTAACACAATTTCAATTCTCTGTGTGCATGTGTGTAAGAATTGACAAAGACTTGACTTGAGGTGAAACTATGCTGAATGCTTATTTATTTATCTGTGGGAAAGCGCTCTAGACACAACACAACTGCTAAATTTCCCAACATGGCTACATGGTTGTAGTAAGAATCAGTCCTAAGTGACAATGTGACTAATTTCTGTGACTAATGCTGTCTTACATGTGGCTGTCAAATTGAAGGCAGACAGTGAAATGCAATGCAGGATGTTCCCTAAAATGTCAGCGCAAATATTCTTCCTATGAAGAAACAAACTAACCAGATGAGTCTGTTTCAATTATACCCAGCTTTCTGGGTATGCAGTTACTTTTTAAATGATTTTCTTTTTTAGAGAGATAGGCATCAGTGTGGTTATTGTTAATTGAAACTAAAATGAGAACTATTAGAAATGCTTTTTTTGTATTTGAAATGAAGTTAAAATAATAATAATGCATTAAACGTATTAATAACGTATTAAATTAAGCTTAAGTATTAAAGAAAACCTTATTAAAATACATATTTTGCCTGGCCAACTGAAATCAAGTACTAGTATTAATAATAAAATTATTTTTTTTTTTTAAATCGTATATTAAAAAACAATTAAAATGACAGAAGCACATTAAAAAAAAACTTACAGAAAATACAGAAAAATTCAACATATAAAATTGAAATTTAAGTTCAACTGTTCATATCTGTTTCAAAACTGTGTAAATAAACAAAAATAAAAAAAAACAACATTATAGAAAAATGATTAATTAGTCAGTAGCTACATTACAAGATACTAACAAAAAAGTAGCTAACGACATTGTGTGTGTGTGTGTGTGTGTGTGTGTTAGGATATAAATAAGAGTGGCAACATCAAACTAAAACAAATAAACTTGACAAAATAAAAACTATATAATAAATAGATTTTGCTTCATTTATTCTTAATTGCATTCTTCTTATTTTATTTTTATTTATTAAATAAATCTCTCATATATATTGTATATCTTTTTTTCATTCTAGGCCTGGAAACAGTTTGACTGTAGGAAACAAATGCAATCCCCTTCCTTGCGTTTTCCACTGAATGGTAGTCATTCTTCAATGTAGCTTCTAGGATCAGGTTTTCTTCAAAATTGTATTTATGAGTGGAAGGTGAGATGCTGATGATAATTTGATTTTAATATGGAAATGATTCACATCCACGATTATCTAAGTATGTTCCAATACCCAGTGTAAATAAATCATTGTGCTTTCCTTTCTAAAACGATTACTGCTTTCTTCCTTCCTTCGATCCATACTGATTGCTCCTTTCTAGCCTTCATCAGTGCATCCATCATCCCACTGTTTAAACAAAACTGCATTTCTCACGGTTTACATTTTAATCTGCTAATGTTTCCACTCGTTCTATAGCTTATGCAACTGCCTGTCACAAACCTCACTAATGTGCACCTGTTTTTCAGCTCTTCTTATCACACCGTCAGGAAGTTCAAAAGTCCAACACTGCATGCCGTATGCAAACACTGTCACAAGAGTAGGATGTTCAGTACTAAGTATTTACAATACAGTAGGCGAACAACATCTGGATGATGTGCAACATCTGCTGGATTCTGAAGTATGCAACATTGGGACACTTCGCTATCCCATAAAGCAACTGGAGCTGAAGCCGTACGATTTGAAAAGCCAAAAATCAGAGAACTATGATAGTTCATCGATTCGGACGCAACCCAAAGGGAGGAAATGTTTCCATTCTCATAGTAACAAGCCAATCAGGATTGTCAGAACGCATTTTGAGTCGTTAACAACTGTTTTAACGGATTTAAAAGTTGAAAGCTATGTGATATAATATTAAAGTGACAGCTTAAATGCTCTCGCTTGATTGCCAAGTCTGAAATTTCGATCTGGCGTTTAAGTGGTGTTGCAAACCTAATTCAAATCAAGCCAGGGATTTAGCACATTTCCTTACGCACGTGAAACTGATTCTGCATGTGTGACGCATCTAAACGCACATCATAACAGCTTTGTGGAAGGCCTAGTTTCCAGCTGAGCTCTCACAAACACATCTCCATCCTGTGCCAAATCGCCATATAACAGGCACATAAAAGCAAAAACACTTGCATGAAAATGCATGATGGCATACTCTCACATCGTGTTCGAGTGCCCGAACACATCATTGATTACACATCATCTAACCACTAAAGGCGCTCTGATGTGGTCACGATGGTTTTGGATCCTCTGGCTTCCCTTCAATTACTGGCGCTAGGCTTCAACCTGAACTGTGAGTCAGTAATTTCTCGATTGCAGCAGTTGACCGTTTCCACATGCAACGCTACTCATTCAAGAATGGCCATGTGCGATGGGATTCAAATGAAACGTGAACTACAGACTAAACAGTAATCGTTAATCATTACAGCTCTGCTGCGACTCCATGTGGCGACACCTCTCCGGTTCGTCCTGATGACATCAGTGCCGCGGAGCACCAGTGTGGGCATAAACAATCAAGTCTGAGTCTCCCCGAGTTGGAACAGAACTGCCATGCACTCCCAATTAGGAGAGAGAAAATCTGCTGTGCTGCACAGAAATCCCACAAGAACCCCGGTTTCGGATCCAGTTTGACTCTGCCCCCCCCCCTCCGCCCCAGATTCTAGCACAGACGACGACTTTGAAGTTGTGAGTCAGTGGCATGCTTAGATGCCCACCATGTCTCCAACGGCATTGAGAAAAGATGCCAATTTCGCCACAACGACTGCTTTCTTCGAATAGAAGATGATGCTGCCGGTCAAATCGTGGGGGAATAATTAGAGTGTATGATTTTAGGTTGGTTTAAATGGGATGAAACATTATTGAAAAATGCATTTCATACATACACTGACTTGAACGCAACTATTCTGTGATGAGCATTTTTGTACGTTTTTGAAATGGGGGTCCTGCTATGATGAAAAAAAGCCTTGTTTAAAAAGAAAAACTTTAAATCTTGAAGTCACACGGTGTGATTATTATGCACAAAAATAAAAAGAACCAAAAACAAATACAAGCTAAACAAAAACAAACTAAATCAAACAAACAATACAAAACAAAAAAGCAAATTAACACAACTTAATAAAACTATTTATACAAAAACAAAGCAAATAAAAACAGATCAAACAATGCAAAAATATAACAAAGACTATTAAAAGAACTAAACAAACCAAAGGCAAAATCAAAACTGTACCAAACAAAACCCAGACCCCAAAAACAAACAAACAAAAAAACAAAGCAAACTAAACCAAACCACAAAACTAAACTAAACTAAAATCATATCAGGAAATGATATCTTAGGTAGTCATTAAGTCTCTTAAAATAACAGATGTTAATTTTTTGTACGAGGTAAGGTAAGTAAAATGTTAAGTGGTGCAGGTTCCTAAAATATGTAGGTTTTTATTATTATTTTTTTTTTGGAAAACCTTTGGAAAATAATGATTGTGCACACTTGTGTGTCAGGTGCAAGGAAAATGTGTTTGTTTTACTTGATGGCTACACCACATGACAGTCACTGCATTAACATCTTGAACAAAAAACGGTATGAATGCTATTCAAAACTACATTAAACCATTTTCTTTATCATGGACACTTGTGTGTCACTGACCTGTTTACTCTGGTAAACAAAGAAATGCCTGAGAACAACCGAAGGATGGCCAGCAGGTCTTAAACGCAAACACATGCACACGCTCAGAGATATGCACACACAAACATCTGAAGTTATTGGGAAGTTATTGAGTAATTCACAGCTGAGGGACGTCTTTTTACATTTCCTGTTTCTCATACCATCATTTATCTGGACCAGAAAACTGCTAAGACACACACAGGAGGCACCAACTTAAAACTTGGATACGTTCTCATGCGGACAATCATGAAAACAATCAAATAATAAAGCATGACGCTCACTGAGCATCCAAATGACATTTTGAAACCATCCGTCAGGCCTCATAAAAGGAGGAAATGCACTTTTCCACATTAAAAACTGCATTTTGGGGATTTAACCATTGAATAATACTTGTCAAAGCAAACACGGCTTCAGCGACAGGAATTTTAAAACTGCAAGTGAGGTTTGTTTGTATGCTCAGCTGTGCGACTTAACACAATGAGAGTTTTACGATGCTGGGAGGACGCCTGCGATCGCATAGCAATGTAAACCCGTTCTCATCGCCTGACTTCCGGCCTCGCAACTGTTGTCAAGACGAGTCTCCGCTTAACCGAGCATGGGAACAGATAAAGTAAAGCTAATTCAAAACACGCATCACATCGGAGACGCTATTGAAGTCATCCAAAAGTTGCTTGCCCAATTGTTACGAGGCAGATGTGTCACCAATCTTGGCCAGAAAAAGGTGAAATCCAGAGCCTAAGCACTCGGAGTTGAACCGGTGTGTCTGCTGCCTTTGACAGAAATAAAAGGCCTTGTTTGAGACATTAGTTATCCGTGTTCTGTTTGTCATTAGTGAGCAAATCAAACTCTCAGAGGAAACAAGAGTAAATAACCAAGCCAGTTGTTTGCCTTCGCGCTCATGGCTGGATTGAATTCGCATTGAAAGGCATTTGAAGCTGAAATGAATCGTGCCCTTTTCTCAAGGGTCTCCATGAGCTAACCTACCCACCGTGCCCAGCCAGGTTTCTTTCAAAAGCAGCCAGACTTCAAAATCTGCTATCTCTATAGAGGCGAGCTGCCAAACAAAGGGTTTAAAAATTGGCAGAGCGACTCGGGATCCGCTGTCAGCTTGGGTTGATGGGGACTAAAAGCAAACAAGAAAAAAGCGACCCCGAATAAATCTTTCTCTTATGTAGTAATGCTTTCAGCAGCAGAGTAGGACAGCAAACACATTGAGGAACTGGAGCAAAGACAACAAGGAACAAAACAACAGCAGCTTAATGCAAAAAACATTTAGTTTGGGGCCTTGCTGAAACATAACATCCAACTGTGCAAACACGCTGTTCCTCCCAAACTCCATTTTTCATTATCGCCGTTTTAACGTTGACTTCGGTGCGTATGATTCTCGGCTAGCTATAAACGGTAAAGTCATGGATTCCCCAGAAAACTGTATGAAAATTGGTTAAGCTCTACTAATAAGCTTGATGAAACCAGCATTCCAACCAGTTTTGGAAGAAGAATCACACTTTTTTTTTTGCACAGTTCAATAACTATGTTGTAAAAGAGGTCAGCAACATGTACAGTTCCCTCATACCCTCAAGAGTTGTCAGTATAAAAGAAAAAAGTTTCTCTGGAAAAGTAAACACTTCCGCCCAGTTTCTACATGAATCCAACAACTTGTGCATCTGGAGCAGGCCAGACCTAAGCCAGGACAGATGTGATGGCCTAACTATTCTGAGAGAGAGAGAGAAACAGACAGACAAAAAGAAAGAGGGCCAACAGGACGTTGGACAAACTCCTAAAACCTTCGGAGAGTCCTACATCACTTCTGCTGCAAAACCTTCCACAAACAGACTTGAGAAAAATTCTGAATAAAAAAACGGTTGTACAGTAAAGACAAGTCTAAATTTGTATCCAAAATCAGTTTGTTTTACCCTGACATTGAACACTATCTAATGAGGACATCTGCGGACATTGGGGCTCAACGGCTAATTCCTGTTTGATGAGTATCTGGTTAATCAATTTTGAAAAAGTCTCCACACAAACAAACCAGTTTCATAAGATACAGTATTATGCTTGTATGGGTATAATATCTCCTTAAACCCCAAAGTCAAATTTGGAAAGCTTCCATCATCAACAGTACTGTATCCACACCAATTTAACACTGCCTTGAGCCTGGAAGCTGAAATCATTTCTAGTGGATATTCAGTTCCAAATAATTAGGCATTGGATGACATCACTAATGTTGAAGCAATACAAGGTTTAGCTCAGTCATCATGAAAAGTTCATGATGCTATTCCATGTGCTTCGTTTGAAAATCGTTGTGGCCAATCTAGACCTCCTCACGTGTTATGCTCTTAGTAATGTTGAAGCAATGCAGGGTTTGGTAACGTTTTTAATCTGTAACATTTCACATTGGCCATTGGTCCTAGATTATGATCTGACTTACTAATAAGTGATAATCGAAGGAAAAGATGCTTGAAAGAAAAAAAAGGTTTTGGAAACAAGCATGAAAGGACGTTTAGCAAAGTTTCAGAGGTTTAGCAGAAATTAAGCTAGGTTGAAAAGAAGTAAGCTCAGTAGGAAGGTAAGGAAAGTTTGAAATATATGAAGAGAATAGGAAGCTCAAAGGGAAAGAAGCTTGGAGCAGGAAGGAAGAGCCCGCTTTTCAGTAGAGTGGTCACCAATTTGGTAAAAAGCAGCACTGAACATGTCCTTCACACCGAAGTTCAAAGCCTGCTACAAAAGCAGCTATTCAGATAGTTCCTCCACCACAGACAACTTACTTTCTAGCTCCAAAGGCTTATCAATACATGATCCACAAAGTGTATGGACGCAGCGCTCTCCACTCTTAGACAGATGTGAATTTGCGTCCTCAATTACCTCTGCTACAGGCTGTTTTTAGCCAGGTCAGAGGAGGAGTTTAGGTTACACAAAGCTCTACTTCTCAGCCATCTGAAAGCTTGGGGCTCAGAGTCAAATTTGCAAACGCATGCTGTCTCCCAGCCAGCAGATAACACTCCTGGGAACAGTCTCTGGAAAGCATGGATTTCAACGGAGCGCATTTCAACAGTCATCCTTCGAGATTCAAGATTCTTTATTTGTCACATGCATAGTTATACAGGTACAACACGCAGTGAAATGTATCCTGAACCAAGATCACTTTACTTGGTTGTCCTTGTTATTAGCACAGCGCGACTGAATTGTGTACCCATAGCATCTTTAGAAGACGCAGTACGAGTGAAGTGTCGACAGGGAATGTATAGGTCACTGCAACCCTGGTTCACTGCCATGCTATAACAGACCCATGTCTCCGGGAACCATTCTAAAAATAATGGTTTGACTTCAGGGTGGATTGAAGGGACACAAGAACAAAATATCTTCTAGATAAATTAGCTTGACATCCTAATACTCAAAAAAGCTAACAACCTTAAATATGACCCCTGTGCAAGATTGAGACTCCTCCAGTAGCCAAACCCATCTTTTACAGCATATCCAAATAAAAGGGATTAAACAGCAAATGAACAATCTATACAACAGACACACATCCATAAGACTCCTGATTCAAAGAGCAGACAGAATAAGATAATTAACTCTATTTTATAACAAATTTATCATCACGCAGATAACCCCAGCTGCAACGCTTGTTCTCAGGAACAAAGAAATAAAGCCTCAGTGTTAGTGTCAAAATGTCAAGTCTTTTCTTTGTGTTGTCTTCATTATGTTTCTAATTATACTGCTGATTTGACAGGCTATGGTGTATCACTCCATGTGTTGTAAACTTGTAAAATATCTGCATGAACTTGAAACAACCTCTGTGAGGAGACACACAGTCCAGTCCCGCCTTCAAACCTCATGTTTTTCCTCCACATTTTCAATGTTTCCAATGGAAAGCATCTCACAGCAGCATAAATTTTGTTGACTTGATGATTTTATTGCATCTTGTTCATCAGATGTTTTCACTGCATTCCAACTGGCAGTAAAACAAGAGGTGAGATTCTCACAAAGATGATTCGTTGTCTGAGGACTGTCAAGCAATCTGTTTGGTGTACACCGATGACAACCCTCGCAGGAGGTCAATTGGAACTTGTATTTGTTAGACTACCAATGGATTTACTTGTGAATATTTGTGACAAGACCTCAGAATCCCTGCCATATCCACATTAGCTTCCAGAAATCTGCTATCACAACCCAAGACAAGAGCATCAACAAGGTTGTAAAATAAAATCTGCTCCATTAGGACACAACGATCACTGGGATCGCAAAAAGCCTTGGACCATTTTATTTCGAATATTTTGTTTTATAACCAAATGAAAAGCCTTGCTCCAATAGAGGTGAAAAGGGTAAATTCATTTAGGAGCTTGAATTGGGACTAAAGCCTCAAGGTTGTGACAACAACTGGGCTGAAAGTTAAATCCTGGAGAATTTAGATCCTACAGCAGGTACTTAATGGATGCGAGCTCTGCGCACATCTGGTTTCAATACTGAGATAGAGGAAACTTGAAGTTCTGGATAGCAAATGGGCATAATTGCATACATACCAATATAAATATACACACATTTACAGAAGGAAAAAGTTACATCAATTGAACACACAGATGTGGCTTGTGAATGATATTCAAACTTTTGAGCTCATTTTTGTCTCATCCAAATTCAATAAAACAACAAATCCAAAAAAAACGCTGATTAGAAACAGATCACAGTAGTCGTTCCTAACTCTTTTTACATTTGTTTGAATAAGCAGGCTTAGAATAAGTCTTTATTGGGTCTGGGTATGGTGCAGTGCTCAATTTTAGATGTGTAGTGCCAAAAATCTTACTATGTAAATGTAGAAGGTTACTTTCAAAACACTGTGCTGTTTGTTTGAGAGGCCCCAGCATGCCAACTGCAGACTCCATCAAAAGTCTTTGGAGCAGAACTTTTATTTGATACGGCTGATGGTACATTTGGTTCAGGTTGATAGGTGGCGCAGGTCGATAGGTTCTAACTTAATCTGATATAATAACAACATTATTCACATGGTGCAGCTGATTAGATTCATTTCACATCAACAGCCAATGAGCTTGCTGCTCATCATTTAAATACCTGGCTAGTGCATGCTGCAGGACTTGTAGTGCGCTTCAGAAACCCTTCTCCTTCCCCAGCTCCACCTGTATGGATCTGCTATGGGGGGATTTTATGTATGGTATATGTGGGGGGGGTTCAAGCGCAAATCTGCATTTTTGTAGTTTACACAGAAACCGTATCCAGTATCCTTTCCAAAAACGTGAAACCTTTTTTTAAACATTTGTGTTTTCAGTAAATAAACAGCTAAACCACGTAACAAGTTTTCTTTTTTTTTTGCAGAGTAAATATCCCTTCAGCCTTTTTGAATGAATCATTACAAGGAGCAGCTAAAGAGCCATTCATTATTGAATCACACTGTTAGACCTATTCATTCATTATTTGAACAAGCCAACACTTTCTATTACTTCGTTTTATGTTTTAGTGCCACTTGGCTGCAAACCACCTCTGAGAGACCACCACACTTCTGCAAAGCGGTTCAGATATTCATTGTATTTGCCAAACATCAACTAATGCACCTGGACTTCCCAACAGGAGCCAAAACTCTGTCTTCCTATCTACCTCAAAACTGGTCGAGGAAGTGGCTGCAACACTGTTCAGATCCCCAACTGGGTGCACAGCTGTGCACCATCCCCTTGTGAAAGAGAAGTAAATAAAGAACTCTTGTTCATAGAAAACACAAGGCCTGAGAGGTTTCAGTAATACACATCTGCAACGTCTGGGCTGAAGAATTTGCTAGCACAATGTGGAACTAACCAATTGTACAAACCAAAAACAAAATCTCCTCAAACTTCAGTCTTCTCTCTCTCTTTTCAAGTTCTTCCCTTATCTTTCGCTCTGGACGTCTGTAGATGTGGGGGTCAGATCAGAGGGCACGAGAGAGGGCATCAGATAAGAGATCACTGACTGATTTAACGCGCTGTTAACACTCCTTCACTTTCTCTCATGGAAGTCTTTCATGTGCCGGCTGTGTGCATGTTTGTTTTAGATAATGGAAAGGGGCTAAATGATATGGCACGATAATATAGACAGACAGCCTGTAAATCATGGGCTCTTCTCACTGACAGCAGAGAGAACATGGTGAGCAGATGGAGATGTAAAAACTCAAATGTAATTCACATCACCTGCCTGACCACATAAAGAAGGAACTTTTCACTATTAGCAAGAAAGGGTTTGTAGAGGCTACATCTTTGAATAAGAATGAAAACAAACATAACACAATGTCTAAATGAAAAGTTGACTATGTTTCAAATCTAATGTAAATGTAAGTTATTTACTGCAGTTGTAAAATCAAATATGCTGTAAAGATGTTTGGTCGCAGAGACATTTGACGGACATCCAGCCTACACTATATGTGAGTTACAGTGGAAATTTTCAGTGACTAATGACTGAATTTCAAATCAAATTATTTAATGTCTTTAGAAGACTTGAAAAATAGTGCAGAGATTAATGTATTATACTACATTCAAGTTTGTTATGTTGTAGGCTTTTCACACTGTGCTTAACCCCGGGTTATCTGCGTTCTAAACACCGCTTTTAACCCCGGGTAAAGACGCGTTTC
>JAUCMT010000059.1:16122526-16143100 GCA_032357475.1 Enteromius thamalakanensis
ACACACACAGACACATTATAAAAAGGTTTTTATATAATAATAATAATAAAATGAGATAACCACATATATATATATATATATATATATATATATAAAATATTTGAATGTACCAAAACAATTTTGTACAAAAAAATATTTTGCAAAAAAAAACATGCCAAAACATACAGCAGAGTTCGCTAAATCAAAGGCATGACACATCTTACCCCGCTCCTCTACATCAAAACAACAGACGAGGTTAAAGCCAGGGAAAACAACGCAAACAAACAAAAGCACAGCCTTTAAATAACCAAATGTACCATTCGCTGAGTACATATCCTCACGAACAGCTGCGAACGAGCGAATATTTGTGGAGGAACGTCTTTGAACTAACCGAGCTAACCCAGACGCCACTCCAAAACAACCCAGTCAAATAATAAGAAAAGCAAAAGCAGAAGTTAAGCAATCAAAACAAACCCTTTAATCCAAGACCTCTTCCAGACCAAAGATACAGTCCTGAATCACGGATGGCCAGACGTTTACAAAACACACATGGGCTGCTCGTGAAACAAGCTTTTTAAGAAGTGTCCAGGGAGTAATAGTGGATAGTCAAAACATGTGTATATTATTAATCAATGCTCTGCTCACACTTCTAAGATTTCTACGGTTTTCCCGTTACATTTCTACATTTTAACTACGGAGAAAGAACACATGCGAGCCATAAACATGCTATTATCTTATTTGTGCAGATGCCTTCAAACCTTTTCAATAATTGTTCAAATTTGTTGCTCTTCT
The DNA here is from genome assembly GCA_032357475.1 of Enteromius thamalakanensis. Classification (NCBI taxonomy): domain Eukaryota; kingdom Metazoa; phylum Chordata; class Actinopteri; order Cypriniformes; family Cyprinidae; genus Enteromius; species Enteromius thamalakanensis. The sequence goes on from JAUCMT010000059.1 coordinate 16,123,298, forward strand.
TGTGAGGCCGTGTTTGTGCTAAACTCAAAACAAATGCTTTTCCACCGGCTTATAAAAATTATATCCTTTAAAGTTGCCATAAAATCAAAATGGGAATTTTTTGTGGCTTTTAGTTCTTAGCTTTGGGGAAATTTATATGCTAGTCATTGACAAAAGTAGCTTTTAGTAGAAAATGAATTTACTCTCTCTCTCTTCGGGAAAATTTGTTTATTTTGCAGCACAATGATTTACGTCCAATCAGAATCTCTCTCTCCTGACATTGTCCCGCCCAGGTGACCGGTCTCCAGTGTTATTAACACCATGATTGTAATTTAGTGAAAAAGCATCCTATACATTTAAAATAGTATTCTCTGTTTAATTGCTTTGGCATGAAATGGGAATTTTTAAGAAACTTTTAAAAGTACACTTTGGTTGTCACTACCTTAGTATTATTATTTTATCATTTAAAAAATGTAATTACATTTATTATATCATACTTTTTATTTCATTTTGTTTCATACTTACTGTTTCATTTTTCCAAATAATCAACATTTAAAATATTATATTTACTGTTTTCTTACCTTTTTAAACAGTTTAAAACAATTAATGCACATAAATAATATTATACTTTGTATTTTATTATCTCTATTTTTTTAACTAAAACATTATTTTTTATTTTTTAAATAAATAAATATATATATATATATATTTATATATTTTTAAAAAGTAGATACATTACGTTATAGTTTATGTTTATTATAAAATGTTATTTTTACAATTTGTAAAAAATTAACATACATTTAGAAAATTATACTTTCTTGAGGTTAGGAAGCTTTTTAACATGGTTTTGTGAGTGTCAGTAATACTAAAAGTGAGCTAATTTAACATGTTTCTTCTCAAAGTCATTCACATGCAAACATTAATTACCATAAATAAATATCTTTATTTATTTATTTTTGTTGATAAATAAATGCATATGTGACTGTAATCATCATCATGATCAGACCATGATCTCTTGTAAGTCTTACCCTCTGAGTTGAGCGTGATGAGTGTCACGTTGTTGGTATTCTGGGACAAGGGCTGGCTGCTGTTGGACACCGAGTCGCTCGTCTCAGAGCCGCTCTCCTGGTCCTCCTGGACCTCTTCCTGGACGGGAACCTTCAGCACGATTGTCTTCTGTCGTCCTCGCCCGACAGTACTACAGTCACAACACAAACCATACAAGAGATGTGATGGAGAGAATATATTTATCTCCTGTTTGTTTCTAAATACACCGTGCAAACACATCTCTTTGATACTCTAAAGCAGAGTCTGTGGCACTCACTTGCTGAGCAGGTTCTCTAAAGAGTCTGAGGCGCAGGGTGACGTCTCCTCTCGTGTCTTCGGTCGGTCTCCACTCACGATAACGTTTGTCTGAGGAACAACACTGACAGCAAACACTCTCTGTTACTGTCTCACACACTCACAAAACTAAACAATCCCGTTCTAATAATAATAATAATAATAACAAAAAGGGATGCTCAATATATACCCTCCAATATTTATTAAATATTTAATTGTGTAGATCATTTATTCTGTTTATATATTTTATTGCATGACATTTTTCATCATCTAACACTCAAAATCAAGTTTACCAAAAATACTACAACTACTACTAAGAATTTATTTACACTGTTAAACACAAATCTCAAAATAATTTGTACAATTCCTGATATCATTTACAGAATTTATGGTGATTTTAGTTTTTATTTATTTAGACAAAATAGTAATTAATTTTATTATGAGCCGGTTTTTAAGTGTCCAGCATAATTATGAGGTTTCTTTTTCTTTATCAGTATCAGATTACATCAATTATAGGACTATACATATATTTATGGAACTATTTTCTAAATATATACTGTATGTGTGTGTAATTATATATTCATAATATTCACAGTACACACACACATATATTATGTAAACAAGCACTTTTATTTTGGATGTGATTAATTGCAATTAATCATTTGACAGCACTAATACATATTCAATAATAAAAATATAATAAATAAATAAAAAAATAAATAAAAAATAAAAAAATATTTAAGGCCTTAATATTCATAAATATGCCCAATATATATATATATATATATATATAGGGCATATTATATATATATATATTATTTATTTATTTATTTATTTATTTTTTAATTGTGTGTGCATGCAATAATTTTGTTAATTTGTACAAGATTTTTACAGTCTAGGTCCAGAATCAGGTGAGAATCTAAACCAGCTAAATAAAAGACATGCTCTTGTTTTAAATGGTGTTGGTGGCTCATGGGAAAGTGACATTATTTATCTAGTAACCAAATAAAGACCAACTGGATACGATTTTCCACTTTTTCTAAGATAAATCACTATGAAGTGATTGCACCAGTAAGATCAATCTCAAGATGCTGCTGTGTGCGATCAGGTTTGAGTTAATAGTGAAGCATCGTAAATAAAACCCAGGCGCTGCTGAATAAAACATCATCTGTGGTCCTCTTACCAGCGTACTTTGTCGCAGGTCTGAGTGGCTCCGAACGGGGATCCTGACACCATGGGCACCTGGATGGTGGACTGGTTTTTGCCCATCACTGTGTCCAGCTTCTCGACTAAACCTCGGCAGGTGGCCTCGAGGACCTGCAGCTTGGCCTCCATACTGTCCAGCCGGTGGCAGATGGCCTGACTGATGGACACCAGCATCGACTGTCAGACAGACACAAAACAAAACATGATTGCAGGTCCGTTACAGTCAGTGCCACATTTACTGATCATCTCTAATCACCTTAATAGAGGCTTCCTGGCTAATGTCCAGCCTTGCTCGTTTCCTGCTTGGTTGATCAGCATCTTCATTGTTCTCCAGGACGTCTAGTTTGATAAAAACATATTAATAAATAAAATGTAGAAGACAACAAACCCTAGCTGCTGTGTTTTATTGATTCAGAGGAGGACTCACCGGTTTGATGTCCTTCATGATTTAAATCTGCCACTGCGATCTGAACTATCTCCACCAAATCCTGCTCGGACATCATTCAAACCTGCGTTTCAGAAAGAGGTCATCCATAAATGAGAGCTTGCATCATATCAGTCAGGGTTATTACAGTCACCCGAAACATTAAAAACCATTCAAAATAATTATATTACTCAAAACGAATTAATAAACTCAAATACAATAAATAAACATTTTATTTCTGTTTTTTTAGATTAGCAATAATTAAAACTAAAACTTAATTAAAAATTAGTAAAACATTATATATTTATTTATTTGAATAATATCTTAATGATAAGAAATTAACACTGAAACGCATATATATATTTCATTTTTTATTTGTTTATTTTTATCATTATATTGGGAGAGATTAACAATTTTCATTGATTTTCTTCATTTTCATGGAGTGTTTTTAATATTGTAATATATATATAAAATGTATCTACCACAAGGTAAATGTTTGGTTTTACATGCATGCACTGTTGTGTACTTGACAAAATAAATACAGCAGCTGGGAGCCCCTGAAGGGAGGATGTGGTACTGAAGGTGACCCTACAATTGTTTTGTTTATTATTAACATTTTCCTTTCACAAATAAAATGAACAGCAAGAGACAACGAAAAAAAAAAACGCATCATACATTTTTTATTTAAATAACTTTAAGTAATAAATACAAATAATAAGAATAATTATTATTTCTTACATTGTTATTATCATTATTACTAAAAATGAATGCTAAATGTGTGCCTGGTACACATCCAGTGTTCATAACAGAATGGATTTTTTCTTCCTTTATTAATTATTGGGGTTTTTCAGTCCTGTATGGTCACCACGGTTGTATTTATTACATTTTCTATTTTAATATAAACTGTATATTTATTCCTGTGATGGGAAAATTAATTTTCAGCAGCCAACGAGACTTAAAGAAATACTGAGAATAAAAAAAAAAAAAACATTTTAAACTTTTCACCAGTAGTGTGTGAATAACATCTTTAGAAATAATATAAAAGTTACTTATTTGCATATCAGATCAGATGATAATCTATTATCATCCCTACAGTAGTGGTCATATTAAAGCTAACAACGGGTATTGATGCACAAGATTACAATCTTAACATAAGATAAAATGTACACAGTTCCGCAAAATGCGATTATTATCGCACTGTTATTATAACGTTAGTACATACCCTAAATATGTGTATTACGTGATACTTTTAAGAAGCGCATGCATCTAACAGCAACAATATGAAACTGCTGCTGCCGAGAGAGATTATAACTAACGTTAACGTTAGGTTACAAGACCTAATTCGTTCAACTCTATATAAGTACTCAGTGTTTTGACAAAGCCCAAAACACTCCGGGATACAGAAAACACAAAACGCTCTTTAAACGCCGCCAACCTTATAAAAGTTTAATAATAAAGCCAGCGCTTCAGTCCGGTTAGCAAACCGCAGCTAGCATGCTCATGTAGCCTGTTAGCTGGCGCCTGCTAACCAACAGCTCAAAACAGCAGCAGGGAAATGCAATAGGCCTCATTTGTGCCCTTCATGGCTCGCAAGACACAGTTGAGACGAAAAAGGCAAGAAAACGTGTATTTCTTTAATGCACAGCGCCATATTTCTGCAGCGCGCGGAGAGCAGGAGGTGTCGCATGTCAGAAGGGTTTATATTACCGTGTGAATGATGAATTCTCGTGTTGTTTGTGAGGATTCCGATAATGGCGTCCTTCCTCGCGAGAGAAAGCCTGAGCATTGAGCGCCGCGCGCCGATCTCACTGCGCATGCGCAAAAGAGTGGTAGTCCAGCAGCTGTTCGAGCAGGAACCAGCGTGAGAGAGAAATCATTGAGAAAGAGTGTTTTAAAGTTTATTATTTCTATTTTGGTGCACAAGTACTTGCTCCAAAATTATGTAAATATACCGACAAAGAACCGTGTTATCGACACGTAATTTAACGCAAATACCCGTTTTTTTTATTCATGACACATGTACATACTGTATGTTTGATTATCCTTAATAATATCTTTCCGTACTGCCTTTACTTTCATTGAAAGCACATATGCACATCTATCCATCTAATATATTCTTAATTATCACTCACATTTGTACATGAGGGTCTAGATTACTGAAAAAATAATTTTAAAATTAAGTTTCCTTAGATCTATGCAAACTTAAAGGAACAATGCACTCCAAAAATTTAATGTGCTGAAAATGTACTCACCCCAAGATGTAGACAAATTCTTTTTCTTCATCTGAGAAATGTCATCACATCATTTGCTCACCAGTGGATGCTCTGCAGTGAATGGGTGCCGTCCAAACAGCTGATAAAAGCATCACAATAATCCACAAGTTACTCACACCACTCCAGTCCATTAATTAATGAAAAAACATGTTAATTTTACATTTCTTCTGGTTAAAGTCCTCTGTTGATAAGATTGATTTCTCCAGTGTAAAAGTTATTTTGTGTGACATCTGTCTTTAATGATGGATTTGTTTCTTACAAACATGCAGTTTTTTGCCTCGAAAGACAATAACTGATGGACTGGAGTTTTGTGGATTACTTGTAAATTATTGTGATGTTTTTATTAGTTGTTTAGACTCTCATTCTGACGGCACCCATTCACTGCTGAAGACCCACTGGTGAGAAACCGATGCAATGATACATTTCTCGGATGAAGAAACAATCTCATTCTTTGATATGGACGAACTCTTTTTCAGCAGATAAAATTTTTTATGCTCCTTTAGATTAAGAAAAAAATATATAAAATAGGAACTATTATTAAATAAATAGTGATATGAAGTTGTGCTGAAAAAAAAATTCTTTATTGTTGATAAATAATATCATTTGAAAAGTTTCTGGTCTGGGTCCGGCTGAACAACAAGAAATTCTTCCACAGGAACTGTTGATCCAGATTTCCAGCAGCTCTTCCTGCAGGTGTACACAAGAACTGTTCCAAACTCCAGCGAAACATCTTAGAAAACAAAACAAATATTTTTAAATATAACAAGTAAGATATATTGTACATTCAGCCATTCATTATCACAAAATATATCCTGACACTATTCAGGATCATAGGGTTCTTTTGAGGTAATTATTAATTGCACAATATTTTACAACTGCTTAATCAGTAAATGGAGATGAAATATTGCCACGAGTTTTCGATTCTTGCCAAATTTTTACCTGAAAATAAATCTGTAATAAATAAATAATTGGTATTACATACATTTTAGGACATCACTACTGTACCTGTGTTTGTGTCTGCACTACTGAACAAGCTGACCAGCGCTGGCATGAGCTGAAATTCGAAAACCCTCGGGCTGCTGCAGTGAGAACAGCACGGCACCGTCTGACTGACACTGGAAAGAGGCTCGGCTATAAACAGAGGTGATCCCGCCCAACTGTAACTATAAGGTGAGAGGAAACACATTCGATTAAAACATAAAATAAATAAATGAAAATAGGAGTAAATAATGAAAGGATTGGGCTAATAATACAACTAATGGTTTATGATGGCTATGTTTCGGATGGACCTTCTTGCTTACTTTTTTGTAAAAATCACACAAGGTCATATGAAATTGTATTGTTTTTCAGATTATATTTTATTAAGAAATAGAAATGTTCAAACAATTGACAGTTGTTAAGCCATTATTTACCTTCAACCAACAAGATTTTTAAATTACAATTAAATAAAATTTTAATTGATACATGGCTGTGACCCATTAAGATAACTAAATTTGTTTAATTTTCTCCCCGCAAAAGCAGCATAAACAACAAAACATGAGGATTCACATGGTCATGGACCTGCAGGGCTTCTGCGAACCGAGGAAATTTTTTTATAAAGATATATATATATATAAAGGAAATAAATAGGCCTATAAGCAAAATGTTTTTGTAAATAATGAATAAACAAAACGAAAACAAAAAAAAACTTAAAAGAATTAGCAGCCTTTATGCAGAATTTAGTTTTTCGATGCGCTGTTGAGAACAATGTTTGTTGTAAATGTACACAAATAGAACAAATATTTAGAATTATAAGGGATAAAACATCAAGTGATCGCAGAGCGCAGTTAGGCAGCCACCGTAATAATAAAATATAATAAGCCACTGAAAGAAATACAAAAATAAAATAAATAAATAAATAATAATTTTATTTCCCCTAATTTCAGAACAGACCCTTTAAATTTTACAGCACAACGGCTACTCAGAACAAAACAAGAATACAATTATAAGAAACTAAAAACAAGGCAAAACAAGGGTAAAAATTAATGCATTAACGGCAATGTAGCCTACTAAAGAAACATTCAATTTAGAAAAGTTTGAGAGGTAGCCTATATTACGCGCTTTTGACCTGGTATATGGCGCTTTAACAAAAGAAGCACAAACACAGACGCTTCCTATAGGATATTTCTGTCATGTGACAGCACATTTATTCGCATTAAAGCCCTTTTCTAAACACAAAATATTTCCAGATTTTTGCAACATTTGAAGTATCCATATAAAAATTAAAGCCTACTAACATAAAATATTTTATCTTTTTAAATCGCCCGGATTTACTTACAAGGTTTAAGCCATAGTACATTATTGAGCTGCTTTCACAGAAAGCATCTTACACTGGCGCTTGTGTGTAAGATGTGAATGTATTAAGATTATATACTCCACCAGATGTACAGAAAATTCTGCTTAGGGCCCCATTAAGGCTTGGGCTAACCCTGGCAGTAATAAACACTGGAGCTACTTTAGCATCCCTGATATACTATTGTGTTTTTACCATTAATTAAAATATGTGGTTTTGTCATTTCTACTTTTTTTATGTTACTCTAGCAACTAGCTGGAATGCCCAAAATTATTTATTTTATTTCAGCTAACTCTTAGTGTAATTCAAATATTACGAATTTTTGTTACGTTTTAGCTTTATTTAACAATAATAACACTGCACTTGCTTGCTTCTGATGAAAATGCATATAAACTAGTGCTGTCAGACAATTAATCGCGATAAATCACATCCTAAATGAACGTTTTTGCTTACTTTATATATGTTCTGTGTATATGTATTATGTATATATAAATACACACACATACAGTATATATTTTTTAAAATATTTACATATTCTTATATTTTACATTACATATAAATATATTTAATATAACAAACATAATTTTCTTAAACATATATTCATAATAGGTAATAAAAACACACGTATATTATGTAAACAAAAACCATTATTTTGTATGCAATTAATAGTTTGACAGCACTAATATAAACAAAGCTTTCCTGGTTGGATTTTTAAAAATACTGTTGGAAGTTCAATCACCGTAACACTTGTTCGGGACAAAGAGAGATTTTCTTCATGAAATTGGTGAACACTTCATCTCCATGCTTGGCCGTGGCCTTCTCATATTCCTCCTGAGCTTCCCCACCTTCACAACTGAGAAAAGAAGTATAGAAACGGAGGCGTTAATAGACTAGCACACATTCATCCACAGAGCTTGAGTGAGGCAGAACCAATCCTCACCTCTGAATCTCTCTGATAGTCACTCCCTCCCTCTCCTCATACTCTCTAAGCAGGTCGTTTTCATGACCCGTATCATTAAATCCATCCAAGTCAGTTTCCTCCATGACACTTATGTAGAACGACCGGAAAGCGGGCACATCGTTGGGCTGGACGGCACTCTGATGATCTCCATCAATGCACAGCTCCTGAAGCCTGCTGCTGACATCAGTACTGTCATTTGGCATTTGTACACTGCTTTCCGCCACTTGCTCTTCATCATCCATCCCCCAATCGTCAGCTTCATCACACCAGTCTGTTCTGGACATCGCAGATTCTGTACATGCCTTGGGTTTGCTGTTTTGTCTTGATTTGATGTCCTCTTCCAAGCACTGAGAGCGCAGGACAATCCAGCTAGGTACATGGTCAGATTGTACAAGAGAGAAAGGTTTTAAAGGAAAACTCCCCTAGAGTTTAACAGTTGAGTTTTACTGTTTTCAAATCCATTCAGCTGATCTCTGGGTCTGGCGGTAGCACCTTTAGCTGTAGCTTAGCATAGGTGATTGAATCTGATTAGACCGTTAGCATCTTGCTCAAAAATGACCAAAGAGTTTCCATAGTTTTGCTATTTAAAACTTGACTCTTCTGTATTTACATTGTGTACTGAGACCGATCGAAAATAAAAAATTGTGATTTTCTAGGCTGATATATATATAGGAACTGTACTCTCATTCTGGCGTAATAATGAAGGAACTTTGCTGCTGTACCATGGTTGCAGCAGGCGCAATTATATAATGCAGCACCTGAAAATAGTCCTCTGCATTTTCAGGCACCTTAGCAGTCTTGGAACTTAGCCTTAAGTTACAAATAGGAAAAATATTGAAACTCTTTGGTCATTTTTGAGCGTGATGCTAACGGTCTAATCAGATTCAATGATCTATGCTAAGCTACAGCTATGTAAGTGCTACCGCCAGACCTTGAGATCAGCAAAATGGATTTGAAAACAATAAAACTAACTCTAGAGGAGCTGGAAAATGAGCCTGTTTTCAAAAATGTGACGTCTTCCTTTAAGGAATAGTTATGGAAGCAGAACACATTTGACGTATAAATAATGCATTCGTCTAAAACGACAAGCTGTACCTCTCTGGTTTGCTATAGCACTGTGGACTGGTGCAGGCGAAGACATTGATGGTCCTGTGGTAAGGAGACGCCGCTAGAGGGCAGTACACCTGCACCACATGAGACAGGCCTCTCTGACACAGAGCACATGAGGGGTACTGGAGAGAGATCACGGGAAGCAGGTCCTGTAATGATAAAAACTCTGTAAGTAAGTAGTAATAAAATAATTGGAAAATAATAATAGCGGTAGTTCTTATTTGTAATGGCTTTCTCATATTATGCTACAACATGTTTTGATAATAGAAAATTACCAAAATTTATAAATAGTGTATAATAACAATACACACAACAATACAGAATATATCGTTTTTTAATGATTTTCAGTAATTATTTTAGATAATATGCATACCTAGTGTGACATATAGTGCTAATACAAATTTTATTTATAATATTAAACTTTATTTTACAATATTTTTGACTATTTTTTGTCTATTAATGTGCTTCTGTGAAATGTAGTTTTCATCTTAAATAGTCTCTAAATGTTAATTCTTTTTTTATCTGTGTTTGATGTAAAACCTTTTTACAGTAATGTTACATACCTGTAATATTGGTTTAAATTGTTACAAACAGAACTCAGGGAATACTTATTGGTAGCTGACTTATCAATGTGTCCAATGGTGTGACAGAAAAAAATGTAAAAATAAAAAGTAACATATAGATAATACAGATAAACCTATTTGCTATTTGTAATTGTAATTTTAAGTCAAATCTGTGAACTACCCAAATATTGTCTGAACAACACATAAATATGATTTTTCTGTCATGTATATACTGAATATGAATTCTAAGTGATCTGTTTAGCTAATAGGATATAATTTTTTTTAAATAATCATATATAAAGCATTCCAGATTCAAACATCTTCATTAAAATAATATACATCATTGTATATAGGGATAATTTAATATTTAATTTTAATATTCTGCACTACTTTCATGTATTTAGAAATACATGACAACTTGTTATTTTTCCCAAGTCTAAGAAAATTTTGTTGATTACTTTAGCCACGTATTATATGAAAAATTAAAACGGCACAGAATGCTTTGTATTGTGTGGTATTTTGATCATATATATTAAATAAAAATGCTTCAAATAAATATGTAAACTATAAAACTTTTTAAATTATTTCCCATAATCGACCAATTAATACTTATTAATATTTCCATTTTATATTGTGCACTTGCTGCTTATGCTGGTGAAATTTTGAGGGGAAAAGAAATGAATCGCGAGAAAATTAAACTGAATACCGGAATAAATCAAACTAAGTTCAAAAGAACCGAGCCAGCCAGGAGTCGAACCTAGAATCTTCTGATCCGTAGTCAGACGCGTTATCCATTGCGCCACTGGCCCGATGAAACACCACGCTAACATACGGGATCTCTGAATATAGCGACCGTGTGATTTAAAAAAACGACTACAATTATTTACAGCGCAAACATGTCAAAAACGTTGCAAAAAATATTGTAAATACATTATACATACGTTAAAGTTGAAATTAGTCTTACATGTGCGGAAATTAGTCTTACATGTGCGACTTTAATATGTTTAGCCCCCACGTTAGCCAACTTGCTAGCGATAGCCTACTTTTAAACACTTTCAGAAATCTTTTAATCTTCACTTAAGCAATATTTTAACCTTCACATGCGCAAGCACAGAAATCTTCGCTAATGTCGCGTACAAAAACATTGCATGTCAACATGAGGAATTTTGCTGTCTACAATATAGCATGCAAGTTAGCTTAACGGTTACTTCAGCTAGCATGACACAAACCCTGAGCATATGTACATATAACGTTTCCTTTACCGGTCTATCTCCAATTTTGTTCATGCAGTAAGACGTGTTCTTCTTCTTGTCAATAACTCCATCACATAATCCTATGAGGACAGTCTCGTGTATTGATGCTGCCATGATTAATAAGCAGAAATCTTCAGTCCATGTGCTTCTCTGAACATGTGGAGAGTGAAGTTGACACTCGTTACTGAATCATTTTGATCTTATAATTCTTTAAACTTGTCTCATCCAGTGGATTAACAAATGTTTGATTCATTTTAATTCAGGAATTATTTATTTAATATAATTAAATACAAATATGGAGGTTTGTTAATTTTTAGGTCAGATATTTTTAAAGCAATTCAACATCGGGCCAGTGGCGCAATGGATAACGCGTCTGACTACGGATCAGAAGATTCTAGGTTCGACTCCTGGCTGGCTCGGTTCTTTTGAACTTTGATTCGTTAGCCTACATTTTGCGGCCGCTGACAGTTTCAGGCACGGATAACGCTTACATTACTCGTAGAAATATACACGCTGATGTTGAATTTAATTTAATATCATCAAAAGCTAGACTTTAGAACTCATATGCGAATAGATTTATCGCGTTTCGTGTTATCTCTAAGCAAAAATACGTCCGAAAGTCCTTTGCTAAACTACATTTAAACAAACGACATCGAAGAAAGAGCTAAAAGGTGACCAAAAACTGAGTTTTAACTTGTTTTATATTTTGCGTGCAAGTCTACTGCCATCTTGCGTAATCTTAATGCAATTGTTTAAACTTAAAGTTATAAAAACGTGTGTAAATGCCTCTGCTGCATTATTTTGCAGCCTATTTTGTGTAATAAGCTACACTATCGGTGCCTGCATAACGTTATCGAAACCTATTAATATGATCAACTAAGTTCACACTGCACAAAGTGTATATTTGCGAATAATTATCAGAAACTGCTTCTGAAAAGATTGGTTAGCCCACTAATCCATATAAATGTTCTTTATTGTAGACTCGCGATTCTTTTTATCCAAAAGCTATTATGTTTTTCATTGTGTTGAAGATAAACAAAACAGTGGCGAAATATAGTTAAACAAAAAGGAATCAAGTTTTAACGATTGTTTTTATGACATCCGGCTGTGAGATATATGCATTTTTGCTATTCTTTTTTGCGTTCACATGCACCCTTTAGGTGTGTCCTACATCCATTCACTATCGTGTTTCTAATGCGCAACGTGATCCAAATGAACTCGACAATCAAAGTTCAAAAGAACCGAGCCAGCCAGGAGTCGAACCTAGAATCTTCTGATCCGTAGTCAGACGCGTTATCCATTGCGCCACTGGCCCGATGCGTCCAGGAATTTTACACACACCAGTCCGAACAAACTGTTTTGGTAGAAACGAGATTTGCAAATTTTGAATATAACTTGTTCCCCTGAACCGAAGCTAAGCATCGCTAAGTAGTCCCTTATAACAATGTTGTTAGTAGGTCAATGCGTGAATCGTGCAGGTCCATGTAAGGTAAATTTCGTCTCGTCGTCATTATGAATAGGCACTAGGGTAAAGGGCTGAAATACTCTTTGACAGCCATTATTTGAAAAAGTTCTTTGTGTTGCCAGATTGAAAGAAACCACACCAATAAATAATTCTGCGACTACAGTATAACTTGTTTTCTGTCACTTTTAGGCAGGCTATATCAGTGTTTTTTTAGTCTTGTTGATTCCAACGGCCTCTTTTTCTCACAACAAAGTTAAAATAACATGTATATTCAAAACATTTTAACAATGTATTAAGCTACATGACTTTACCAAGTCAGTCTTTTTCATTATCTTGAGGGAACATGATAATGTGACATAATTGCAGATGTATGATTTTTTTTTCATTATTAATTATACAATCAGATAATATTAATAATAATTAGTAATTAATAATAATAATAATAATAATGTCCATGTCTGTGTTTAGTTAAACCCATAAAAACCCATAAAAAAACATAAAATTGTTTCCGTACCCATAAAGCACATATAAATTAGGCTTATGTAAAACAAAATTACAAAATATTTTATGAAATGTATGAAATACTTTTGTATAAACAATGCCCATTCAAATAATTTAACAGATATGAATTAGTGCATCGCATACATTAATAGGTATAAAATAAATACAAATTATAAAGCGATTAGAATAATAAATATATGAAAAAGTTTTACATGAAACCTGTATATTAAATAATTATATGTACAAAACTGTTTTAAATGAAGTATAGCGTGGATAGCATATATAGATGAAAATGTAATAAAATGATAAAGTAATTTGGAAAAAAAAATAATGAATAGTTTTAGATGGAGTTTTAAATGGTAAAGCATAAATAATTAAATTAAATGAATTAGGTTAATATAAAATTAATTAAAAATTTTGGCTTTTAATTTGGTGAAAAACGTTTGGCAGAAGTGGGATTGCTTGATTTTCTGGGGCCCTTTTTTAATTTATTGCATTTTTGCACTGGCTATAATCTTAAGCAAAGTAAACTGAGTTTTCTTAGCCTGGATTTAATGAATCTGGCAACCACAGTCCCCATAGTAATGTTCAAAGTACGTGTCTAGATTACGCAGTTGTATTTAAGAGAGTGCAGAACGGGTGTGAACGCTCACTCTGCTGGGGACTGAACACTGCATGGAGATGAGAGGCTCTGTTGTGCTTTCACTCTGCGTCCTGATCCAGCTCAGTCTACAAAACACAGTGAAAGCAGAGGATGGTGAGTCACGTTCATGTATCGTTAGGAGTGCGTTTACTTGTACAACGGTACGCAAACTGTCAAAACAGCTTTCCTAAGAAAACTGCGTTTACTCGAGCTTTGAAGCAATCTTGTTTTTTACTCATGAACAGACATGCGCACATGAGAGAAGCTGTCAGAACTCGACCCAGTTAAATCTACGTTACTAAACTGTAACGGGGCGAAAGTGCACGTATACGTAGGTGTGCCTTTTGTGTAGCCTCTTAAAACGTTTTCAAGGGCGTGTGCACGATAAATAATCGTTTGAGCTTGATCAGTGTCTTATATAAGCTATGCATATGTAGAATAGATTATATACGAGGTTATAATGCAGGCATTAAAAATATTAAACAATTCAGTAAAACTAAAATACATAAATGTAATTAAAACAAAACATTAAGATAGAGTATAATATGCAAAATCTACATACTTTAAATGAATGCTAAGTTAATAGAAAACAAATCAAATTAGAAGTGGAATTAACATCTATGAAATAGTTTCAAATAAAGTGCAACGTGCATAACACAAATAAAACTGAAACAAATTTAAAATGAGCAAAATTATAAAATAATTATTAGAACGTGCATAAACTCTGATTACTCTGAAATTTACTACTACTGTATGTACTATGCACTTAGCTATTAAATACATTAAAATTAATAATTTGATCATTATGTGCACTTAATTGTGTATGTGCTTGTTTTTATATTGTACCTATATTTTAAAATTACCTGCATGTCATTAGATCTGTAATTAATTTCTGTAATTACATTAATAATTAAGTTTTAGATCCATGCCTTATACTTTGACTCATCTTTAAACTTACCCAAACCATATCCATGTCTCTTACCCATATCCTACCTGTGTTTTGCAATACATTGTACAATTGGATGTAAGTACACTTTAGTTAAGACCTAATATAAAGTGGGACCCTTACTGTGAATACAAAAATTGCTAAAAATTATTACACAGGACCTGTCTTGCAAACCCAGTTTGGAGCTCTGAAAGGTGAATATCTGAAAGCGAAGGGAAAGGACACAGTTGTCCATTCCTATCTGGGCATTCCTTTCGCCAAACCACCCGTGGGTCCTTTGAGATTTTCTCCTCCACAGCCTGCAGAGAAATGGACCGGAGTCAGAGACGCTACAAAACAGCCCTTCATGTGAGAATAAAACCAAACTAATGCACCTCTAGATCATTCGTTTCACTTCAACAGTCAGATTTAACATTGTTCCTCTGTGTCTGTCCCAGGTGTCTGCAGGATAAGCAGTTAGTTAAAGACTTGGTAGCCAATATGTCAATGAACATGGAGGTTCCTGACTCATCGGAGGACTGTCTTTACCTCAACGTCTACACACCTTCTAAACCTGGAGCAAATGACAAGTTGCCTGTAAGTGTGATGGATTGGGATGAGCTTTGCTGCATTTTTATGGATGTATGTTTATGTATTTTAAATGTTGTTTGGTGAAAAAGGTCATGGTTTGGATCCATGGTGGAGGTTTGTCGATGGCTGCTGCGTCACTGTTTGATGGACATGCTTTGGCTGCCTATCAGGATGTAGTTGTGGTTCTGATTCAGTACAGACTTGGCCTTCTTGGATTTTTCAGGTGAAAACGAATTGTTCCCAACATTAACATCCCACATAAAGATACAAAATACTTAATTTAAAATTGTCCAGGCTTTAGAGTGACCATAAAAGATGATAATTCAAACAGTATTAAGGTTTCTACTTGGTTTTACTTCACCAGCTCAAGTGTCTTTGGACTTCAGACTTGCGTGCAATCTGTTTAAACAACCATAAAGTCCTATTAGTTCATGATTCTAATGCCTCAGATTCTCTGATTAGTGACTGATACAGTGGTGTTGAGGTCTAAGGTCTAAGGAGGTTGTATGATGATATTCTGCCCTTTAGCACGGGAGATGAACATGCTCCAGGAAACTATGGTCTTCTGGATCAGGTTGCTGCTCTTCAGTGGGTTCAGGAGAACATCCACAGCTTCGGTGGAGATCCTGGATTAGTGACCATCTTTGGAGAGTCTGCCGGAGGAGTCAGTGTGTCTTTACATGTAAGGACTCAAACACAAAGATTTGATCACGCAATGATTTACAGATGGCTTTTAAATAAAGATGCACTTGAGTGTTTTAAAGATTTTTTCCACATCTTCTTTAGGTTCTTTCTCCATTATCTGCAAACCTCTTCCATCACGCCATCGCAGAGAGCGGTACAGCAGCAATGGATGCTATCATGAGTCGCTACCCTCTGTTAACAGCCCAAGTACATTTCCCAAACCTGTTACTGTTTCAAATTAACAACTGTCATCTTATTATACCTTGAGTCAAAGATTTTTAATCAAAACGTATCAACATATTTCTGTAGTATGTAGGAAATGTGTCTGGGTGTGATATTTCCTGCACAAAGAAGATTGTGGACTGTGTGATGAAGCTGACAGAAGAGGACATCTTGACGCTGGTTAAGGTCTGTCTGTTTACGTGCTGGGCTTTCTGACAGATTCACATGTGAACAGTATCCTTATGCACTAAATGTTGTGTTTACATATATTCATGTCTTTTGAAAAAGGAGAATCCAATGCTTAGTTTTGGAGTGACAGTGGATGGCCAGTTCCTTCCCAAGCCTGCAGAGGAGCTTCTTCAATCCCAGCGGTTTAATAAAGTGCCTCTGATCACTGGAGTCACTGATGATGAGTGTGGATATATGCTGCCTAATGTAAGTCCTGTTTCACTTTTAAAATATTTAATAACACAAGCACAAGAAGCATTGATCAGTCTGAATCATACACTATTTTCATATTTAGCAAATGTTTTTTCATAGTTCCTTTCACCACAAGGATGGACAGATGGGATGGACATCGAGCAGATCATGCCATTTTGTACCATATTTCTACCTATTGTAAGATAAAACACTTTAATTTGATCATATATATGTATACACACACACTCTATTAAGTCGAAATTGACTAAAGGGCTCATGTAAAAAAGTTTTTTAGTGGACAATTACACAACATTTCAATATATTTTGATAACTGACTACTGAGACGGTTTTAGAACATTTTATGAAAATCAGTTTCAGCAAGCAAAGAACAATTTATACTTGTGTGTTATATCTTAGGTATGTTATCTTTGACACACAGTGTTGAAAACACTGTTGAAGCACTTTCACATTTCCTGAGCCTCTGTAGGCTTCTCATAAATGCTGCTGTATATTGTGCATGTTATAAAATGTTACATTTAGCTGTCAAATTGGTTGTCTTTGGAAAATTAGAAAATGGAAAGTAAATTTTTTAATCAGGAAAGGAGTGGTTTTAATGAACAATTGTGTTTTACTGTCTCTTATAACAAATTGTTTAAATGTATTACAATATATTTTTAATATAATATTTCTTGTCAATTTTCTTCCCACATTTAGCTTCAAGAAGAGTCAATTATTAAGCTTGTTTTAAAGGAGTATCTGGGTGCATCCCCTGACAGGATAAAAACCCGAGATGGTTTTCGAGAGATGTTAGCAGACTTTCTGTTTAACATCCCAGCTCGCAAAGTAGCGAATTTTCACAGAGGTGAGAGTTTGTGAAAATAGAACTGTTTATTTAACATCAGTGATACTCGAAGGTAATTATGAATTTTGTCTATTTCTAGATGCTGGTCCACCAGTATACACGTATGAATTCCAGCATCCTCCCAGTGTACTTCAAAAGAAACGACCCAGTTTTGTCGGAAGTGACCATGGAGATGAAGTTATATTTATTTTGGGTTTTTGCTTTGCAGATGGACATATAAAGCTGGAAGGTAAGGCCCAAATAAATTGAGAAAAAATAAGTTAGGATTCTTGTGGTGCGGTTGCATTAGCGAATTTTCAGTGAAATTTGCAGACAAGAAGGTCCTTTTTTCTGTTGCCAATAGTTTATTGATGTATGAAGCACAGCTTACACAGAAGTCACAAATCAAGCAGCTTTCTGTTGATCAACACAGTGAATTTGCATAACCAACCTGAATCTATTGCAAAATCTATTGCAAAATCAGGAAATAATTCACTCTTACGGAAAGTTTCCAGTTAAGCTGATTTCCCTTAAAATTACTTGATTTCAACATTAAACTGCAATATAAAAAAAGGAAGAAAGATTTCCCTATGTGGATTTTACAATGTGTTCAAGTTGGTCATGTGTTTGCATATTGTGACCGCATCTTTAGATCCCAAAGTTTGATTTAATTTCTATATTAAATCACAACTGTTTTTTATAGATAGTGACAATCAATACAGTATCTCTCTTTTTCTGTTTTCTGTTTATTGTATTTCTTCTTTTTTAATTCAGAGGAACTCTCAGAAGAAGAGAATAAACTTTGTAGAACTGTCATGGCTTACTGGGGAAACTTTGCTCGTACCGGGTAGGTTGATATTTTTTGGGTGATAAAATATTAAGGTGATACAACTGATATCATGATGAGGAAAAAGCTTAATTTAAAGGATTTAATTCTTAAAATGAAAACTATAACTAATTACTATCTATGTTATATTTACTATATCTTAAGCAGTGAAGCGGCATTGATATATGAATATGATATAATAAACGTTGAAATCTGTTGTCCACTGAATCAAATCATGTGATATGACCAACATGCAGGGGAAAAGCAAAACAGGAAGTGATAGTCATAGAGAGAATCTCCCACTGGTCTGCAAAAAGATAACTGGAACTCCCACAAATCATCATGACTGTGTGTCAAAATAAAATAAAACCCTTAAATTATCAGGTCATTTAGCAGGTTAATAAATGTGTCAATGTGTCAAATGTCATGTGGTGCAACTTTCTGAAAAAGCGCCATGTATTAATTTATTTTTATTTCTGTTTTTTTCCCCTTGATATTTAATAATAGCGTGTTAAATAGCATAAAAACATATTAAAAACTTAGGATCAGTAACTTGAATTCAAGCTTATCTGATAGTTACACCACATGACGTAGTTAGTGTCATTTAATTAAACATTTCCCCCGCTTTGAGCCATGCCTAACAATGCCCTTCAGCCAATGATTTATTCATGATGCAAAACTTCTTGTACCTTATTTCTTACATATATATATATTATAATTATAATACTAATTATATTGTAATATTAATATTTCTTGAAAATCTTATTAAAGTTTTTCCAAGTTATTTTAGGGTGTAAAATGTTATGTGCTGTTACTCTACAAAAACGTCCTGGCATTTATTAATTAATAATTTACATTTCTATAATTTTTACACAGTGTCTAGTAAATTTCTAATAAAAATATATTTAATTATATATAAGTATATTTATATATCTGTGAATTTTTTAAATCACTCACTTGCATAGTTTAAAGGAAGATTACTTCTTATTTGACAGTTATACCACATGACTTTTTCATGTAATCATTCAGACCGTAGCCAATTTTCTTCAAAATGGTATTAGTTTTTCGAACCATATGAAACCGTAGATATTAAAAACTAAATTCCTGGTGGCAGGTCTCCGAATGGTCCAGGCCTCGCAGAATGGCCTAAATATGGAGCCGAAGCCGAGTATCTCAGCATTGGACTGGAACAGAAACCTAAGAAAGACCTGAAGGGAAAACACTTCACTTTCATGACTCAAAC
>JAUCMT010000059.1:16158253-16172478 GCA_032357475.1 Enteromius thamalakanensis
AAACACTACACATTCATGACCAAGACACTTCCAGATCTCATACGCCAAGTTAGAGAGAAAACAGAGCACTTAGAACTTTAAAAAAAAAAAGTGTTTATAGAACAGAGAAATTAGCATGAATTAATGGATGACACAGAAAACTAATTTAACTGTGATACAATGTAATCATGAAAAGAAAATCAAATCAGCCCTAAGTGTATTTTGGTCCATAAGCAGGCCAGTAGACATCCGGACCTCTGTACATTTTTGTGTAAAAATATTTTTTTTTCTCTGAATGACTAATTTGCATGCATGACATGTATACATCAGTTTAGACAGTTTAACAGAATGTTTATAGCGTAAAAAGTTCCAGTGTAGAGTCAGCAATGTCCTTATCTTGTTTAGTAAAGATTTTAAATAATTTAGTTGTATTCTTATTTATTTTTGTTTTAATAGCAGTATCTGGCAACACAATATCACCAGCACTTAAACTCCAAGTAAAACTTGCAGGAATCAAAAAGGTTGCCAAGTCTGCAGTTTTCCTGCAAAATCATTGATTCCTGGTTCAAACCCATAAGACCATCATTCATCTTTGTAACACAAAAAAAATATTTTTGATGTAATCAGAGAGCTACTGTGACAGCGCCCCCCGATGTTACCTGGTTTTATTACACTTTAATAAATGTCTGACGGTGTTGACAAAAAGTAGGGACAAGACTTAAAAAATCTTATGAAACACGTGTCTTTAAAAAACAACCTGTCTTTGATGATAGGAGATTTCATTAAGTGTTATTTTTAATAAAACAAGCTCTTTTTTGTGTTGAATTATCACTCTTTATGATAATAGGCTCTTTTTCCAACTCTCGAATAGTTAAACAGTTGAGTTTGACCTTTTTTGAATCCATTCAGCTGATCTCTACGTCTGGCGGTAGCACTTTTTGCAGCTTAGCATAGATCACTGAATCAGATGAGAATTAGCATCTCATTTAAAACTGACCAGAGTATTTTTCATATTTAAATCTTGACTCTTCTGTAGTTATCTCATGTACTAATACTGACAGAAAATTAAAAGTTGTGATTTTCTGGGCCGATATGGCTAGGAACTATACTCCCATTCCAGCGTAATATTCGAGGAACTTCGCTGGCGTGCCATGGCTGCAGCAGGTGCAGTGATATTACGCAGCACTGTTTGCACAAGGAGCAAACCGGACGCGTCCGAAATCACATACTGCTTAAGTAGGTACTACATTTAAAATTTAATGTACTACCCGACCGTTAAAAAGCATGTTCTATATAGTATAAATGGAATTGGGACGTACAACATCCGCCGTATTGATGTTGTCACGTGTCACGCGTCGTCACAACAGCGCAACAATTTAATCTTTCAATAAGTCATCCGTTTATTTAGAGTGTGTTAAACAAGTGTAATTTAATCACAATAAACAAATTTTTTTTCCTGAGGTACTTAGACTTTTCGAATATCTCCCGGAGCCTCATGGCATAGTAAAGTGTCCATGGTATGTGTACTGCAGGCCAGAAGCAGTAGGTCATCCGGGTACTTCTCGCTTACTGAATTTCAAATACTAAGAATTCGTACATACTACTCACCTCACATACTGTTTTTCGCGTACTATATGGTAGGGAAGTAAGCGATTTTGGATGCAGCAATAGAGACATTTGTGAGAGACGCTGCTTAATGTCATTGCGCCTTGTGCAGCAATAGAAGGGCAGATGATTATAGGGGTATTACATCCTATTTTATATAAAATTTACAACTGTATCAAAAACACAAAGTCGGACACTGTTTCAGTTTTTCCTTCATTTTATTGAGAACAAACGAAGGCTAAAGCTGCAAACCTCCCTGAATTTGAATGCAACGGGTGCATACTAGTCATGAATTTGCGCTTTGAGATTTTCTAACTGGCAAATTTACATGGATGACAATAATTCAACTATTGACAATATTCTCTTTTTAATAAATACTTTCTTTTCCAAGCACCAGATCAACGTCACACCTAAACACCTGTACTGGATGCTGTTTTGAAGAAAATAATCACACTTACTGACAACTTGTGTTTTACTTTCAATATAATTACAAAATAAAAAATACAGAAATTACAAATGTACAACACAAGTGTATAAATTACAGTTTTAGGCACAGTGCTTAATCTAAAAATGATTAATTTAGACACATAATGGCAGAAAAACTCAGAATTGAATTCAACCTAAAAGCAACTTTGAATCAATGAATCATGATGATAAAAAGGGAGCAAAACTTGCCTTTATCCGCTGGGAAGTGAGAACCTAAAGTCAATAGGATAGACTTTAAGTTGTTAATTGGACAAATGCTTTTGAAAGATGATTCAAATAGGTATGAGCCAATATAAACAGCTAAAATTACACCTTATTTGGAATAAAATCAATAGTTGTACCACATCAGTCCACATAAACGGCCAATTCTATGAGAATATTACACTTAAAACAATTACCACTCAACTCAGAGGTCGTAAACACAGGCGATATACTTAAATTAGTTCATCAATCATATATACAATCATCCCTAAAACAGAGCTAAAACATACTGATAAATGTTTAAATACTTTCAATGCATTTACATATATATTCACTTTACAATATACTGATTTCGTTTCATATTTTTCCTCTCCATTTTCAAATGCTAGTAATGCTGCAGTCAAATACAAAAGGTATAGCCGGAGTAATTCTGCCTCCGATAAATGTCTACGCTGCGTAGGGAAGAGCACTTGGAAGAGAGCTGCACAGCTAGAGGAACAGAATCACTATCATGTGAAAATAAGACAGTCTTTGTGGTTGTAAAATCTGCCGCAAAACCAATTAGCTATTCGCTTGGAAATTTAACAGTATGCTTGATAGAAATGAAAGGAAAAGTTGAGCCAAATAGACCATTCGAGATGTGTATGAGCTTGTTTGAGTTTCTTGATGAAATTTAGCATTACATAAGTTCCTGTGAACGTGAATGGGTGCCGTCAGAATGAGGGTCCAAAGCGGC
Organism: Enteromius thamalakanensis; assembly: GCA_032357475.1. Taxonomy (NCBI): domain Eukaryota; kingdom Metazoa; phylum Chordata; class Actinopteri; order Cypriniformes; family Cyprinidae; genus Enteromius; species Enteromius thamalakanensis. The sequence goes on from JAUCMT010000059.1 coordinate 16,161,261, forward strand.
TGATCATAATCCACACCACTCCAGCACACCAGTTAACATCATCTATAGCGAAAAACTGCATGTTTTTGAGAAACAAATCCATCATTAAGAGGATTTCACTTTAAACTCTCTGCTGTTTGGACTCTCATTCTTACGGCACCCATTCACTGTAAATGATCCACTGGTGAACAAATGACAATGTTAAATTTCTCCAAATCTGATGAAGAAACAAACTCATCTACATGTTGTATGGCCTTTGGGTGAGTATATTTTGAGAAAATGTTTGGGTGAACCATTTCTTTAAATAAAATTTGGCTTTTTTTTTCGTACATATTAATGGATGCATTATAGAGATAAAACTGACAACATTTGCAGCGAAAAAAGCGCCTGGAAGTCATTCGTTTTGAGTGAGCGCTGACGGAAAAAAAAAAAATACTGTGCACTTTTTACAAATAAACTGCTAAAATAATTTAAAGGCAACCGCAGATGCCACATTGAGGACGAACGCTTCTAAGATTATTTCTAAAGCACAAAACCACAGGGTTTCAGAGTCTGAAGATCAGAGGCACGCTCAGCTGAGTATACGGGTGAATTTTCACATTGTCGTCGTCTTCATCGCCATTTCCAGGTTACAAAAATAAATTAATTAAAAAGCTGATAAGAAAGGCTTAATATAATACAACTGTACGGCCATGTGGCTTAAATACAGCGGTGCGGATGCGAGCAGGTGTGTGTGTGTGTGTGTGTGTGTGTGCGTCAGCAGGGAGGTAATGCCAGAGGATGTGCCTGATGAGGAAGGTAGTGTGAGGTTTGCTATCAGGATGTCCACGACTGCATGTTGCGGAGCATGGCCTCGAAGCGCTCCATGTTGGGGGCCTGAGCGTGGGACAGCTGGTCGGTCAGACGACTGTACAGACTGAAGGACTTCAGCTCCAGCCAGATGAAGCCGAAGCGGTCGTCATCGAAGAGCACGAACAGACCCGGAGTGCGCTCTGGACTCGTGAAGCCGTGGCCAGCGATCAGGCCTGTCCCGTAAAAACTGAAACACATGAAGGAAATCTGTATTACTGTACATTTAAATAAAAAAGTTTTTGTTTACATAATATATGTGTGTGCTGTGTATATTTATTATGTGTATATAAATACAAACACATGCACATTTGACAGCACTAATTAAAATAATTATAATAATTATAATAATTAAAATAGAAATTATAAGTTAAATGTTTAAAGTATATGTGTGTCAATATAGAATATAATATATATAATGTAATATACACACTTACCTTAAATAATATAAAATTATATTATTTATACATGCATATAATATTTAAAAGCTAATTTAAAAAAAATTTAATTTTATTTTAGATATGTAATAAAATTAAATCATGTTTCATTTGTATTTACTACTAAATGTTTAATTATTTTCATGTCTATTTTATATATTTTTAATAGTACTGCATAATTACTCAATAACTTAAAATAATTAAAATAATGACATTTATTTTAAGTGTTTAATTGCTGTCTGTTATTTCTGTATTAAAATGTATTGATATGCAATCTTAATAATATTTAATATTATTTGACATGGAACAAAAATAAAATTAGAGACATTTTTTTAGTGCTGTCCAAAGATTAATTCACGATTAATCAGCCAAAATAAAGCTTTTTGTTTACATAATATATGTGTATACGGTGTGTGTGTGTGTGTGTATATATATATATATATATATATATATGTTTACATGTAATTATGTGTATATATTTATATTCATAGAAATTATATCATATATAAACATATTTAATATACAAACATAACAGTTCTCTTAAATACATGCATGTGTGTCTTTATTTACACATAATAAATATACAGATTTAATTGAAAATAAAATTTATTTAAATGAATCAACTTATATAAAATGTAAGTGTTGTTTTAATTAATTTAATTCCTATTCCTGTATAAGAATACAATTATTTAATAACATATTTTCATAACGAAGAGACGAAACAAACGGTATACAAGTTTGTCTAAAAATTTAATTGGGTAATTGATTTAAAGGCACAATATGTACGATTTTTCTAGTAAAAAAAGTCAGTTTCCGCCTATGAGTACTGAGGCAACACATATTTCGATATCATGAATAAATATATTATTCATTGTGTAAGTAATAGCCATGTGCAGGTGGTTAGGTTATTAAACAGATAGAAATTAGCTTTTCATCTGCGAATATGATTTGTGAACACGACATGTCCCAATGTTCCACGCAGGAGACTCACCATATCTTGCAGGTGCGAGGGTACACTTCATTACGGGCCATGACTCCCAGAGGCAGCACAAAGGGGTGTGATTCAGAAGCAGTGCTGCAGGCAGCTCCAGGCTCCTCGTCCTCCACTTCAGCAGGGAGAGCCACATCAGAGCCCTCCTCCGCCTCCGCAGCAGCCTCCGATGGGGCGTCCCGGGCCTGTGGACCCCTCTGGGCCTCCTCGTGCACCCCCAGAACCAGGCGGGAGAGCTCCTCCATGCTCCGCTGGTGCTCCAGGTCCGGCAGATACACCGGCCGGTTTAGGTCGATCTCTAACGTCAGCTGACCCGCCGGGACATTGGGGTCACCCTAAAAATAGACGAGTAAGCTGATGAACACACCCAATTTGACCTTTTACTTTAAAATAAACATAAAATTTGTGCACAGTGAAATGTATTTTTCTGCTCATATTTTTCTTTTTAGAGACAATGTGGAATATTAGAATGACAAAAATCGTAGCAAAAATATAAGATGCAATTAATAATAACTATTTAAATTATGAACTACAATACTCTGTAGTCTCAATAGTAAAGGTTTGCTCAGTCTCCAGAGGGCAGACTCACGGTAAGTTTGGTGGCTTTGGCCCTGGAGCCGTGGAAGCTCAGCATGATGATCTCCAGGCCGTGGCTGCCGTATGTCCCTTTGAAGAGGCCCGGCTGCAGCAGGTCTGTGGGGAGGCACGGAGGCAGATAAATCCGCCGGTACGTCAGGCAATTACTGAAACCAGGAAACACACGGTTAAACACACGCCATAAACCGAGGATATAACACTGTTTCTGGGTGAGAACGTGCGAGGCAGGAGACGTACTCGTATTGGCTGGTGTAAATGAACTTCATGAGGATCAGCTCCTGCATGTGCTCGTGGAAAATATCCTCCAGCGTTCTTCCCCATTCCTCCTCCAACCACGTCCTGAACTCCTGAAACACACCCCATATTTTACTCACGCCACCCGAGGTGTATATAACTTCCTTCTTTCAGATTAGTCTTCTGAAGCAGATCAGTTGGTATTCTATAGCTAAACTATTTCTATTTTTAAATTATATCCCATGACTGTTCATGAGAGAGTTGAGTTGCAGCTTCTTGGCTGACCTCTGACTGGACTGTGAGGACTTTGGAGCAGAACACATGTGTCCCATTATTAAGTCATGCACTGGGCAAAGGGAGACTATTATCTTAAGCTGGGATGTTCCAGTGACAACGCAGCAAGGTGTGTGTCTGCAGACGTCGCTGTTTAAATGTAAATGTCTTTTTATTGTTGTTTGCATAACTGTTGCAAATAAACACTTTTTGAATTTAAATTTATGTTTTGCTATATAATAAATTAAAAATATACAACATTTTTAAATATAAAAATTTCTATTTTTTATGTCGGCATCCATCAGCAAATCTCCTGATGCAAAGTCCCCACCTTGCTCTCCTCATAAACTTTCATGTGTTTGTTTCATTTGCGTTTTTTTAAATTCTATTGTGTTTGTCTTCTGCTAAAGGTAATACCGACGGTATTATTATTATTCATTTTTAATGTACTTTTTTACTAATATATTAGTTTTCGCTCCTTAACAAGTCTTGTTTCCTACCTCTTGCCTTCCTCCAGGCATGCGATGGTGATCGGTCTGGTTGCATTTGGTGGAAAATTCATCTTTCTTCACAGTCTGGAAAGAAAACAAGGTCAACATCGTATGGAATATAACGTCACGTTGAGCCATTGTGGTAGAAATCTGGTAGATTTACCTGAATGTCTCCTTTATGAGGGCCCTTGTGTCCATACATGCACTCTACTGTGGCTTTGTTTTTCTCCCACATATGTATGCGGAAGAGTGGCCGTCTACGCATGGGGTCCTCCACACGGGGATCATGGGGCGGTAAATACATCCAGCCGATGATGAACAGCCCATCAACCTAAAATAATCACCAAAGCAAGAACACATTTTACATATGCTACAATCGTACATTTATATGCGCTGTATATGATTCAGGTTTTTATTTTTTATAAAGTTGTATGTTCATCCATAATTCCCAAAATAATATAGCAAGTATAGACTATGATAATAGATTCTGCTAGATGTATTTCCCAATACAGCTGTACTGTGTTAATATAATTCTAATCATCACTGTAATGATCTTCGTAATACATAAGTGTTTTGCATTTGAATTATGAAATTCATATACGTAATTCTCTACCAATATCAGTTTTTTTTTGCATGTGTTATCATTTTTTCTGAGCTTTTTCTTACCACCACATTCAGAAGTCCTCCATAGGGCCCGATATCAGGCTGCCAGAGGCCCAGGATGTGTCTATAGGGATGCAGCACTACAAAACAAGAGCATGATGTTAAAACATCATACAGCACACAAAACAAACCCAGCGTTAGACGGGATTATATCACTTTCTGCATGGCGCATGAACTCATGAATGCATGTTGAGTGTGTGAGTATGCAACTTGTTCGCCATGCAACAAATCGAGGCTAATATTCACCCCGTCTGCTCACTTTTACCCATTTGCATGTCACACAGTGAGCTGATGTTAGCGCAGCTGCAGTCGTCTGTACCCTGTGTCCATCACACACACATGCAGAACACACAGGCATGCTCACACTCAGCAGAAGCTGCGGTCACTTCAGTCTGTCCCAAACCAAGGCTGTGTCCCAGTTTGCATACTATGTGTACTAAATAATTAGCATCAGTGCATTCCAAATTGCAGTATTTTGTAAAGGTTCCTGAATTATTTTCATTAAAACAACATATGTTCGTGGCTAATATTACCCACAAATCCTTGTGCTTTAGAAGACTTGAACAGAATGTCAATGTTAAAGTAATAATGTAATGAATTTAGCTAGATGAATGAATTATAATGCAAGGATCTGGATGACTGTGGTGATAATGCTTGTAGTGTTTTACGTCGTACTGCATCAAAAGTATGTATTTTCCCATCACCAGTGAAGTAAACACTTTTATAGGGCAGTACAACTTTGTAACTTGGGATTCAGCCTTGAAAAGCACCCGCTTTTCGGTTATTAAACTAAAGCTGAAATAAGAAATTTTTTGATGAAAGAAATTAACCATAAGATTGAAATGTTGCTTTGAAATAAGTAAAAAACTGATAAAAAACAGAAATGGAAATGAAAGCGAAATAGAAATGGGAAAAATACTTAAGAAAAAAATACTAATTCTAAAAATACTCATAAACTCAAAACTGAAAAATCATTGTAAAAATTTTAATTGGAGTAAAAATTTGAATAATAAATAAATTATATATATATATATATTTAGAAATACAAAGTTTGTTAATTTTATGACTGAATGGACATATAAAATAGCTATTTAATTAAATTAAATAAAAAAAATTCTTATTTGAAATCTAAAGTTGTCTAAATTGAGTCACTGAAAAAAACGTTTTGCATATTGTACAAAATATATATTTACATATTCTGTTACTACGTATGCATTTTTACAGAGACAAATATAATTTAGGATTTTACTGCCCTGTAATATATTATACTACTTTATCACGCTTTTAAAGCAATCTTTACTACTATCTTGCCACACAGATTTGCACCACATGTTCTGCACAATGCTTACTGTTACACTTTGCTTTTTTGAAAACTAAGCAACAAGTCAGTAATATTTTTGTTAATATAAATATTACTGTATGGTGTTAATTGATAATTGATACAGTAACTGTAAAGAAGACGTCAGTGGGATAGAGCAGCTGGACAGGCAGTGACTGGACTCCACCCCCACAAAGCCTTCACACACACACACACACACACACACACACACACGGCCAGTACATACAGTGTGTGTACACGTCCCGATAGTCCATGTGCTCATAATCAGGGAGGAGCTTCATAAAGCGTCCTGACTTCACCTGCGGGTTCACACCTGGACAGGTACGCAGGTGAGTGAGAGTGAGAACCACACTCACATATCCCCGAGAAAATAAATGTGTACAGGCCTGGGAGAGTCATAAGTGTTTCGTTTGGGATTGGCAGGTTAATATTTATTTTATGTTGAATCTCCACACTTTTAAATCAACTCAATTATACACAAACGCCACGCTGACTTCTGAGGAACCTTACTCTGTGTTTTCACCTGGTATTTTTGGTTGACACTGATAATGATGATAAACTTCCTCTACAGACAAACCAAGTGGGTGTAAATGAACATAAAATGTCTTTTGTGAGCTGGAATAAAATGACAAATGATGTGTAATGGTGTGAAGGGATAATATTACATAAAAACAGATCTTATTTTTTCATTAAAAAGATTTTTACAGCTCGCTAGCTTGATAATAATCAGTGACCGTTTGTCTGTTCAATATCGCTCTAAAAATCTATGAAAAAGCATTTTTGGTAATTACAATAAAACTAAAATAATACAATAAAACAAAAATAAAGGAACAGTTTTATAGACGGAATATAGATTATTTATGGAATAGAAAATATTTGGAGAAATTCTTCATGCTGTCATTTGCTCCCCAATGGATTCTCAGCAGTGAATGGGTGCCGTCAGAATGAGAGTCCAAACAGCTGATGAACACATCACAATAATCCACTCCAGTTCATCTGTTAACAACTTGTGAAGTAAAAACTTTGTAATGAAAGAAACAAATGCATAAAAACTTTAAACGCGTCTGAATCAGGAGAGAAATCTGCACAGACCAAGCACCGTTCACAAGCAAAAAATAGTCCAACACAGTTCTGAATAATTATGTTGGTGACATGAGAGAACAAGAGATGAACTTTTTAACTAGAGGAAGCGTTATAATTAATAGTAATATTAATATTTATTTATATATTAACTTTTTTTAACGCCATCAAGGCTATTTTTATGGTAATCTCATATTATACAAGGTAAACAATTAACAAAATGTTATAAAAGGCGTTTCAGTTCAACACTAGATTATGAGAAGTAGTCACTGTTTAAAGGTAAAGCTAAAAGATCTGGATTTGCTTCTTACAAACATGCAGATCCTTCACAGGACTAACTGATGGACTGGAGCAGAGTGATGTTTAGCAGCTGTTCGGACTCTTATTCTGACGGCACCCATTCACTGCTGAGAACCCATTTGTGAGCAAATGATGCAATGCAACATTTACCCAAATCTGATGAACAAACTATTTTTTTATGGCCTGAAGGTGAGCACATTTACATTTGTGGGTGATCTTTTACTTCAATTCATATTTTATTGTTCAAATTCAATATTTGGTGACTTCTGAAGTTACAGTAGATTTACTTACGTTTCACATACAGATCTCGACTGGACATGCCTACGATCTCCATCTTCCTCAGGTCATCTCTCATACCGAATTCTGCAAAAGGGAGGAAAACTCATGACCAACTGCATCTGGATCAAAAACAATCATGTCTTCAATTCAAAATAAAATCGAATGCTAATAGTTTCTGTGCAATCCTTTATACTGATGATCAACAGACTCTATTTAATTCTACTTGATTCTATTGTTAAACAGATGGTGGTGTAATGACTGTTAGACCTGAGATAAGACAAACGACAGCCTCATGGGGTCACTTAAATGTCAATAACACATCTGAGAACATGTTATCAGGTGTTTCTCACCAGAGCTTTTGGCCAGTCTCTTGACTTATGCACCAGAAAGTTCAAGTAATGTATTTCATTCCACAGCAACAAACTGACAGGCAAACATTAACTCAAATTTGTGTTCATTTTTCGCTACTATTGTGTTTGAAAACCTGTTGATCGGTCTATCTAGACAGCCTTTTAAGGATTTTAAAAGCCTGTTTATGATGCTTAAAAATGCTGTCTATGATGGCAGGTCAGTAGGTTTTAAAGACATAGTCCATTTCTGATTTAACAGAGCATGAATCCATCAACCAGAGCACAAAAACACACGCCACTTTAACAGATGGCAAATAAGGAGAACAATAAGGAGGTTATGAAAAGAACAATGTTAAAAGCATTTATGTAATTTTCTAAAAAAACGTCAATGACTATGTGAACATCGTATCATTCTATAAATGATGTTATGTGAGTGTACACAACTCGTTATATAAACTGGGAAAAAGAAAAATCTGAGCCGCCCCTGTTTCTCTGTTATCAAAATTGTAAAAATTAATTTACGTTAACAGCACAGCAAAAACGTTTTGTGCTCCAGCGTAATAAATAGGACGGGTATATTTATACTAATAGCCAATAATACATTGAATTTATTTTTCCTTTTATGCCAAAAATCATTAGGATATTAAGTAAAAATCATGAAAAAAGGTGATTTTTCTCAATATTTAGATTTTTTTTTTGTATCCTCAGATTCAAGATTTTCAGATATGGTCCAATCCTAGCAAACCATACATTAAAGCAAACCTTTTTAGCTTTCTGATGATGTATAAATTTGGTTTGGTTTTGCGTTTGGACGTGTATATATATTTGCATACATTATACATATTTACATACTGTACATACATACATACACACACACACACACACACACATATACATACAAACATATACATATATACATATATATATATATATATATATATATATATATATATATAAAAACATAAATAATATATATAAAATTACTTTATGATAGTGTTTGAGTCGGTGTCATAACATGTCAGTATCGAGTGTAAGCAGAAGGCCTCAGTGTGTTTTGTAGCAGCCATTATTACCTTCAGTACATCTCCTCCTCCAGATGGTTTCCGTGTTGAGGATCTGCCTGAATTTCTTGCACACCAGCGCCAGGTTGGGCAGCGCAGCGCCGGGTAGAGAGGAGAATATCTCCACCAGGATCTCCGGCGGCAGATCTAGCAGCGACTGCGGGTGCGGTGGCCCCGCGGAGGCCGAGGCAGAGGCCCCAGACCCGAGTCCACCTGCTCCGCTGCTCTGACAGCTGCTACTGCCGTCGGACTCGTCTTTCGATTTGCCCACGACCCTCTCCTCTTCCTCCTCCTCATCCATGTCCATGTCGGAGTCGCTGTCCTGGTGCGGCTGGCTGTGCCTCTGCCGCCGCCTGCAGCGCCGCGACTGTCCCGCTCCGCAGAGCCTGGCACACACCGCCATCCGGAGCAACATTACATCATCCCCGCTAAACAGCCGCTGTCACCCGCAGTGCTCCGCCGCTGCGTGCGCGACGTGCCCGGGCGTCTTCTCGTGACGCCATCGCGTACCACGCTAACGCCGTACGTTCTAAAAAAATAATTAGATATATTGAGGCATTCACTGATGTATCAGGCCTTAAAATGAACTTAGATAAATCTGTATTATTTCCCCTTTAAGACTGCTCCTTTATTGGAATAGAAAATATTTCAGTTAAACATAAACTAACCTACTTGGGTGTAATAATTTGTAAAAATGAAAAACAAAGAATTCAGTTCCATTTTGAGCCAATTATTCAGAAAACTAAAAAGAAATTCAATTTGTTGTTAATGTGGGATCTCTCAATATTTTTGAATTATAGATTTTTTGTTAAAATGAAATTAGTCTGTTGACAAATTCTGTTAACTGCTAAATTGGCTGGTTTTCACAGACAGGCCCTACTAGCATGGCAATTAGTTTATAAATAGGCCTAGCTAAAATTTTTCACCCCACAAATATTTTATATGGAATAACAAAGATATATTATTTAAAAACAAATCTTTATTCTATCATAATTGGTTCAATGAAGGTATTCTTTTAGTAAGACAGTTATTTAAATCTCATGGATACTTGTTGTCACATACTGAATTTCTTCAAAGATTTCAATGACCAATTAGACCAGGACCAAGATCATTTGTTATTGTTATTGACGCAATTCCAAAGAGTGTGGCAGTACTTTTAAAAAACTGTATTTCAGAAGGAATCGGCATAGTTAATCCTTGTGGAAACATTTTCATTGAAAATATTGATGTGTTTATACATCAGTGTAGTAAAGATTATAAGGAATGCTCTTCAGTCTATGTCTTTATACCTGCAGCAACATTTTTCTGGTCTTTATTTGATAATATCTCTTGGGTTAAAGCATGGAATCAGTCAAGTAAGTTTTGTATCAATAACAAAATTAAGGAAGTGTCTTAAAAAATACTTCATAGAATATATCCTGCCAAGCATGTTTCGGAAAGATTTAAGCTTAATATAACTGTGAATTTAGTGGTCAAGAAATTGTATTTATTCAAGAATGAAAAATGGAATGTATGATAGAAATTTGTGTTTGATTTGATTTCTATTTCTATAGAAAATGAAAGGCTGAATCGGAAAGAACAACATATGATACATTTGTTTATTTTATTAGGAAAATTCGATAAGAAAAGGTGGGCTGGATTTTTCTAATTTTATTAACGACTTTAAATTGTATGTAAATCTCCTGGAACAAACAAAAAAGCACTAAAAACATGTAATGATCTAAAATGAATTAAATTTATGTAATGTAATTTCATTTCTTTTTCTCTATTTGACAGGTACCGTATGTAATACCTCTTGTTCTTGTGGCATTGAATTAATAATAAAAAAAAACGTTTGGAATTCACTGCTTATTGTTTACAAATATTAACAAAAGATGGCGTGTGAAATAAATGTGTGACCCTGGAGTACAAAAATTGAAATGTATGGGCTACATCTGAAAGCTGAATAAATACGCTTTCCATTAATGTATGGTTTGTATTTATCAAGATAACATTGTTTACCTGAATCTCGTGCTGTCCATCATCCCTGTTCTTTTTAATGATTCTGAATCATAGGCCTATTTTCACTTTTAAGCATTCATTCTATAAAGGGTCAGAACCGACACATAGGCGCATGTAAAGACATCTATGAATGATTTGTAGTCAACTGCAAAAAAAGTTACACTATTTTTTTTTTGCCTATTTTCTATTTTTGACATCTAAAAATGTTTTTAGTTATAACCAGGGGCGATTTTAGCCCATTTTTGGGGGTGCTTCAGCACCCCCAAAATGAATAAAAGCACCCCCAAAGATTTC
>JAUCMT010000059.1:16177556-16188622 GCA_032357475.1 Enteromius thamalakanensis
CAGAGATATCAAAATGAACACATGTTGTTCATTCTCCACTGTCTCTATGAGCTCCATGAGAAGAGCTTTGTTGGGAAAGTTCTGGAACATTTGGATTCTATAGATCTGTCAAACATTATACTGAAACATGAAGACTTCTGTATGCTGAGGTTTTGTTTTCAGAACTGTGCTCACATTCGCAAACTGAGACTTAGTACGAAATCTGACAATCTGAAGAGTCTTCAGTCTACGCTCTGCAGTTGTGAGGAGTTATGGTGAGCAATGATCAGAGAATTTAGCATTGCTCATGAATTTATACCTACTGTACTATACTACAATACATTCACTGTTATATGAGCTTGACATCAAATCATTACATCATATCTGAATGTTAATATATTCTCTTTGAAAGGTTGAAGGTGGACCACATTTCAAATGATTCTGGGGATTTGATCTCAGCTCTTGTTGAAGGAAAGATTGTGAAAGAACTGATGTAATGGGTATTTAATTCTAAACTTAATATCAATAAGTTCTATGGACTCTATGCATGGCACATAGAATACGAAATAGAATTAATCCAACTTCAGTTTCAGACAATTCAACCCACATTTGACTTGTAGGCACAGTAATGCTAACTCTCATTTGTAACATGTAAAATAATTTCTAAACCTATAAGAAAAGTTTAAGTCAGAGGCTTGTTAGCTTCTCTTCTCAGCTGTAGCTGAATCAAATGACAGCTTTCAGTCTCATACAAAAACAGATATAGAGCCATTTCTATAAAGTCGTGTTTTCATACAATATCATAAGAGAACAATTAAATTTGAGCTGCTCCAGATTTTACTGACTAGACAAAGTGCCGAAGTTACCATGCAAAGAGTCATTACTTGTACAGTAAAATAATGCATTTATTGTAATTAACAGAATACAGGATCAAAAAGCTTCAAAAGAATTTCTCAAAAAAAGGATCAAAAGCATGATTATTACATCATTTAAAGATGAAGATGTCACGTAAGAAACTCTGATCCTTAAAAAATGACTGCTTAATTTTTGTTAAAGTACTGTATAAAAGTAAAGTCTCTGAATGTTACTTTTTTAGGCTCTGTTTTCAGCTTTCATCTTCCTGCTCAGAATTGTTCATCTCAGAATTAACTCTCACCTGTTCACGCCCAGAGATTTCCACCATCGACTGGAGAATCTTCCTGCAAAGCCTCCAGAGATTTACCAGGTCTGTAAAAAAGAGAGTGTGATTTGTGTAAATCTTAATTATCTGTATCTCTTAAGCCTTCTCTCTGGTGTTCAGTACTGAGTAGCGCAGACCAGATGCCAACAGTTCAAGTGATCTGGGTGTTAGGAGTCCAGAATGATTTTGCCAGCTCTTTTAGGGTTTACTCACACTAGGATATCTGAACCGTGTCCTACCTCAAAGCCTACTGTATTTTGTTTAAGAAAAGTGAACACTCTGTTTAGCCATTTCGCTTGGAAGAGGAGGGCCAAGGCATGGATCTGTGGGGTTTGGGTGGGGTATACATATAGTGTGAGTGCTAAACTCACCCTTGTGTTGAACTCAAAAAGTGTAGCACAGTTGTGTGAAAATTTCTGACACTACATTTCTTTCTACACCTTGCTGTTTGATGCTGTAATGAGGAATCAGACTTGTGCAGATCCATTTGCATGGCTTTTATTGAATCACAGGCAGGCACAGTCAAATCACCAACGTCAGGGCTTTCACAGACAATCAAAAACAGAATCAAAGTCCAGGCAGAGTTCGGTGCAGACAGCAATGATCGAAAACAAGTAAACAAGTCAAACAAGACCTCGCAAAGAATCAGTTTGTGGGATCTGTATTTATAGTGGTGATAACAGGCAACACCTGGAGCCAATGATGGTTCCGTGTACGTGGGAAAAGAAGTCCGAGCAGAACTAATACTCAGGTGAGGGTTCCTGCTGGTGCTGTTCATGGCAACTATGAGTATAGTGAGTACAGCTGAATATAGTTCCTTTTCAGGAACTCGAACTGCGTCCAAAAACGCTTTGGGAACGCCTCCAGCTTGACCACACTCTGAAACTGCTATGCAAACCGTCAAACGAAGTGTGGGTGAAGTCACTGACCAGGAAGGATAAGAGCACGTGAGAAGCATGCCAGCCTCATTCATTCAGCAAGCGCTCTCTATGTGATTGTCGTTCATTTCTCTGTTCAGACTTTCTAGTTTAAAAATTTTACCGCTCATTCATATTTGCTTCCTCTTTGTTTTAGTGATTTGCCGCGCACGCTTGCGTTCAAAAACCGGCTGCATGGTGGCATCAGTACAGACCAGTAGGCTAATAAAAAAAATGAAGGCGAACAGCCAGCTGATTTTATTTATTTGTAAATCGATTCTTGGACATTTTAAATCAATTCTGAATCGTTGCAAATGAGAATCTCGATTTTTCTGTGAATCGATTTTTTGGCACACCCCTAATGTTTAGCATTGGGCTAGGTGTAGACATTAATAAAACACAAAATAATTGGTAGAAAAAATATATTTGTGGTTTTCCAGTAGCTGTATACATTATTGTCAAAACCGCGAATATGACTCATAATTACTATATTTGCATTACTGTAAGGGTAGGATTAGGGTTGAGGTATGTGTAGACATGAATAAAACATAATTTGACAGGTAGCATTTTTCTTGTTAATTTGTACTACCTACTTTTTAATCAGAGGTAGGAAAATCTGGCAGGCTAATGCAGGTAATGCTTTGACTGCTCAGAACATGTGGTGAAAGCTATTTCTGCTAGCTATAGTTTTCTTCTCGAGAGAAGTAGCCTTTATCTGTATGTTCCGCGTTTGTAGTCCCGCTTTCGCTGAGGCGGAGCAGCGCTTGTATTCGCAGGGCTCACAGATAGATCAAATGAAGTTGATTGAGACAGGTTTTTCCCCTATGTCTTTCTCAACTGATTGATCTAACGGGTGTGGAACACGTGGTGGCCGCTCTCTCTCTTTCTCTTTTGAAACAGGAGAGAGCTGACCCTGCTCCCTAAAGATTTCTTCTCGAGGGAAGTAGCCTTCAAGTCCCACACTGCTGCTGAGGCAGAGCTGTGGTTACACTAAACAAGGATCACTGATCCCAGTCAGAGAGAGCAAGCATCGGTTAGGGAAGCGGTTTCTGCCGCGGTACACGGCACCCACTTCCATTCTCTGCTCTCTTCATGCTCCACGGTTCTCTCTGAGATGTGTCCCAGTAGAACCAAGGTGCGCACTTCCCCCGAGGGGGTTGCATAAGCAGTGTGTTCAAACCCCTTGTGTCGAGCCAGGGGGGTTGGAACAGCCGCTGCTCTTTAAAACAAGCTGTTCTGGGCGTAGAAGCACCGTTAAAAAAAAAACAAAACGGTTTCTTCTTCCCGGGAAGGTTATTTCACATACTGTCCATCCTCCTCTAAAGAGCCATGTCTTTTGCTGTCGCCGAAGTGGAAAAGGCTGCATTCGCAAGACATTGCAAAGCTACCCTGTTGGTACAAACGACATCTGCAGAGCAGCGGGTTGGTCGTCCCCAGTGACCTTTGCTAGGTTTAATGGGCTAGACCTCCCAGCTACCCCGGGCTCGGTTGTCCTAGTGCCTTAGTGTGCTGCATCCACACAGGTGGGGGCTTGGGACTCTGGGGGCGTGGGTATCTCGTTCCCAAAGCATTTTTGGACGCAGTTCGAGTTCTTGAAAAGGAACGTCTCAGGGTTATGTATATATCCCCTTTTCCTTGAAGGAATGAGACACTGCCACACCCCCTGCGCCCCCTCCTGGGCGCTTGCTTTCATGCCTGAGGGCTGGCGTTCACCGTTTCTCACATGCTCGACTGGTTGATGTCTCAGCACTTCGTTTGACGGTTTGCATAGCAGTTTCAGAGCGTGGTCACGCTGGAGGCGTTCCCAAAGCATTTTTGGACGCAGTGTCTCGTTCCTTCAAGGAACAGGGATTATATACATAACCCTGAGATGTTATTGGTTGTTGGGAGGGTTGTACCAGTGATTCACTCAGCAGTCCGGAAAATCTGTTGCATTCTTCGGAGGTTTGATTTGGTAGCTGAGCTGACCAAGGCCGTTATACAAATGCAGAGGACAGATTCAATGAGCATAGAGTAAAACAGCAGCTCCTGTGACAGGTTAAACTTCCTCAGTTGAAGGCCTGCTGGTCTTCTTGAAAATAGAGGAACTCCCACTTTAGGTCCTCTGAGATGGTGTTGCCCAGGTTTTTACAGTGCTTTTCATGATGGTGAATGAGGGAGTGCAGGGGGTTTTGTTCTGAAGTCCTCTATCATCTCCACTGTTTTGAGCGTGTTGAGCTCCAGCAAGCTCTTTAACCCCCTGTCTACAGGAAAATTTGTCTCCTTCCTGAATGAGGCCAAAAAGGGTCTTTAAAGGTTTTTAAAGTTACAGTCATTTGTGTTTAGGGAGAAGAGGAGTGGGGAGAGCAAAGATCCCTGAGGTGCACCAGTGCTGATCATGTGGGTGCTGCTTTACTAGCTGCTGTCAGTCTGTCTTTCAGGAAGCTGGTGATTCACTGACATGATGGAAGTGGGCAAAAAGAGCTCAGTTAATTTGGATAGGTTTGGAATTATAGTGTTAAAGCCTGAGCTCACATAAGTCCCTGTTTTAGCAGGTGCAGATGGATAAGGTGAAGTCTCATGTTGACTGCACTATCCACAGTTCTGTAAAATGAAGAGGATCCAGCAAGGGTCCAGTAATGTCTTTTAGGGTACTTTCACACCTGTGGTTAGGTTCATTTTTGTCCAGACCAAGGGCAACAAATTATACATTGTAGCCATTTTGGGTCCTTTTCACACCACACTGATTGCTCTGGTCTGAACCAGTTGAAACTAACCAAAATGCGGTAATGTGACAACATCTACATAACTCTTTGGCCAGATGTGCCATTAAACGTATTTTGTAAACAGCTTTTTAACTGGTCAGAATTAACATGCGGGAAAATTCCAATGGGACTCGCTAAAGTAAACAAAGCAAGGAGACAACAAGCCGGTAGACAACATGCCACTATTAGTATGGAGGGACGACTGCGCTGGCTGATTGTATTGCTGGTCATCGTATACTATATAGTTTGTATACATCATTTTAGACAAACCATACATTTCGAGAAAGAAGCACGGATGCGGCTGAAAAACTTTTAATGTTTTAATGCACTGGAAACGGCGAAGGCGCATCGAGCTGCCATGGGGCTATGTTGCTAAAGCACTAACTTTCTCCAAATTTTTTTTTTTTTTTAAACCAGCAATAAAACTTGTTCAAATCAGTCTTGACATTATACATTGTCATTATAATACTATATATTATTATTTTAACAATATATGCTGTATGTTATCAGATTAAAGGTTTCATCAGCAGCTGACATTAACCTTCTGGATGTCCTGCAATCTGTGTCTGGTTTAAAGAAAGTTCATTTACAGATAGACGAATTTACCTTCAGAATGAATCAGGCAACCCTCTCGCTTCTCCAGGCCTTTCCAAGTCTGAACAAACTTAAGTAAGAAAAAAGATTTGATTATATAATCACGTATTATATGTTCTTGTGAATGTTAGCATTTTAACTTGTTAACCTGTTTTCTACGGTGCCCCTTAAGGGACAAGGTGGAGAAATAAAATCGGTGTGGGTCATAAAAAAATTAAAGGTGGAAAGATTATCCGTTATCTCGCCAAACTTTGCGTTCTCTCTTATAATGATTAGCGTTCTCTTGCAAAACTTTCTCATTCTCTGGGATAACCAGTTGAGCTTATATAAACACTTTATGTGTACTTTACGCTTTCAGAGGATTAGACATCTGCGTAATAGAGCAGTTCCACATCACTAGACGCGGCGCTGCAGAGACCGAAATCGAGAGCAATCAACACGCATATGGAACCATCAGCTGTCAAACGCTTGCATTTATACACTAACCCAATGTGGAGCTTCAAGTCGAACACATCTATTGTTTGTACAGATGCCAAAAAAATCGCGAAGCACTATGCAGATGCCTCGCGAGAGAAAAACAGGTGTTTTCGACTTGAAGCGGCTTTAAAGCCATATCCGATGCATTTGACACCTGATGCTTCCATATGCGCGTTATGATCGTTCTCCCTTTGATGTCATACTACACAGATCGGTCTCTGCAGCGCCACTTCAAGTCGAACACAGCTAATCCTTTTTCACATAATATCCTTTTCAGGTGTCTTTCACTGATGTCAATACTGTGCCTTGAATTAATCACTGGCTGTACTTGCAAGGGAACGCGAAGTTTTACCCACCCCGATTTTTTTGTCCCATCTTTTTTCTCTGTAGTTCTCAGTAACATATGTAGCTCAATGGTTTTTTTTTCAATGCCAGGATTAATTCGGCAGTTTCATTTATTGCATTTGATATAAAACAATCTCTGGAGGAATCATTGACACAAACAGGTTGGACCCTTACTATGTAAGTATGCATAAAATATATGAACAAAATGTCTTTGAAAAAAAAAGTTCACAGTAATCAGTGGTCAATATTTTCGCGTCTAGCTGGAGGAAGACAGTGTTGATCGAACGAAACAAGAAGAGTTTCACAGAGGAGGAGTTAAAGACAAATATTGAGAGCGAAAGTAAGCAAATAAAACATTGTTATTTTGGTGGAATGGCTCACAGAACATATATACAGTGAATACTCTGTGTGCATAGGGGATTATAGGAGGTATTTGCACACACTTCTGTTAGCATTTGATAATGACAAAAATATAAAACTTTAACATTTTATTAAGACGCGTGTTAGTATTTGCTTAAGAAACATTGTCTCAAAAAGGCCTCAAGTCACACAAACAACTGTGTTTTTTGAGTCATTTTTACTAACATTAACTATTACATTGCAGGCTTGTTAATAGCTTAATAACAAACTATAATGATTTGTGTCTTACTCTCGATTAGGAGCTGAATCATCTTCAGGACAATCAGTGAGTAATTGTAAGGAATCTGCAGATTCAGATGGATCCATTTGCAGGCTTTTATTAAAGCTCGTAGTCAGACAGGCATGGGTCAGAATCACAGGCAAACAACAATAACAAGGGAAATCCAAAATCACAACATTAATCCAGGCAATAGGTGGAAAGTCCAGGAAACAGTCCAACAAAACACAAGTAAATACAACAGCGAAAACGCTCGGGATTGATCACGGGGCAAATCAAAACTTCGCACAGAGCAAGCGTCCCATCTCCGCTTATAAAGGCCGTCGAATGGCGGGAGTTCGGGGTGGAAGTGGCCGAGGTACGTGGGACAAAAGTGTCTGTGTAGGAACCTAAGTATTTTGGCGAAGGTTCCCGCTGCTGACTTCCGGAGGGAGCCACAGAGGCGCGGCTTGTGACAGAGCCCCCCCCGCGAGCGGTTCCTGAAGCAAGGATGGGTCCGACGCCGAGGCCTGCCACGAGTTCTGGGAGCTGGCTTATCCGGGTGTTTCTGGTGAAAGGTCTCGGTAAGAGTGGGGTCCAGGATGTCGGTAGAGTTGACCCAAGACCTTTCCTCTGGTCCATAGCCCTCCCAGTCTACCAAGTATTACAGGGTCCTTCCTCAGCGTCGGGAGTCCAGGATTTCGTGGACATGGTAGATGTCATCTGGTTCTTGTGCCAGGGGAGTGATGTCTGGTGCCGCGACCTTATCTAGGTTCTCCACTCCTTCAGGGGCAGAAGCGGGCTTAAGCAGAGAAACATGAAAAGTGGTTGAGATACGGTATTCTGGTGGGAGATCTAAATGGCATGACACAGGTGTAATCTGACGGAGAATTTTGAAAGGGCCCATGTACCTTGGGTTTAATTTGCGGCATGGAAGGCGGAGGCGCAGGTCCCGGGAGGACACCCAAACCCACTGGCCGGGTTCATAGGGAGGACTGGGTCTATGGAGATGGTTGGCTTGTTGAGTCATGCGACGCACTGCGCTCCTCAGGTGGACATGGGCGGTATCCCAGGTTTGTTTGCTCCTCCTTACCCAATCGTCTATTGCAGGAAAGTCAGTGAGTTCGCCAGACCAGGGGAATAAGGGCGGATGGTAACCCAGCACGCACTGGAAGGGAGTAATGCGGGATGAAGCTTTCCGAAGAGAAGTTTGGGCGTACTTTGACCAGATCAGATACTGGCTCCAGTCATTTTGGTGAGAATGGCAGTACGATCTGAGGAACCATATTAGCTCTGCTCATAAAGTTATAAAGCCGATGGACAGATGGGACCAGGGTCCTTGAGGTATGGGAAGTGGACAGAGTAGACCAGCTGGGCGTTGCCTTGAGGACTTGGAGATCTGACAGGTTGTACAGGCCTGGACGTAGGTTGTGACGTCAGTGGACAGGAGTAGGCCACCAGAAGGGATTAGAGACCAGTTCTGTGGTGGCCAGGATGCCTGGGTGCCCTGCACTTGAGTCAAGTTCAATATCCGTTGATGGAGGGGCTCAGGCACAAAGGTTTTAGAAGGAGGACATTCAGCAGGTACAGGGTCATTTTCTTGCAGATCCTGGATTTCCCTCATAACATCCCACTGAACCGGTGCTATGATGAATGACGGGGGCAGGATGGTTTCTGTTCGAGAAGCACTTTGGGTGAGCCATACTGGCGTGAGAGAGGGTCTGCTTTTTGATTCTTGGTGCCTGGTCGATAAGTGATGTAGAACTCGAACCTAGCAAAGAAGAAGGAACACCGAGCCGGTCTGGCGTTCAGTCTTTTAGCAGTTCTCAGGTTTTCGAGATTACAGTGGTCAGTTAGTAGTAGGAATGGCGCGTCAACCTCGACGACAAATTGTAACTCTGGGTCTGGGTGCTTAAAGGATTGGAGCGGAGGTGAAACGAGTTTTGAGTTCCTGGTAGGCCTTTGCACTTTCCTCTGTCCAGGGCAGATGCCGATAGCTACGTTTAGTCAGGTTAATTAGAGGGGCGACGACCTTGCTGAAGTCCCTGATGAATCTCAGATAAAAGTTAGCAAAGCCCAGGAAACGCTGCATCTCCTTTAGTGTCTGAGGTTGAGGCCAGTTTGTCACAGCAGAAACCTTTTGTTTGTCCATTGCCACACCCTCGGGGCTGATGATATGGCTGCACATGGCTGGAATAGTCATTGGATTAGATGAGGATGTCATCAATTTACACAATGACAAATTTGTTCAACATTTCCCGGAAGATTTACTTTACAAGGGCTGTTGGACAAACCGAAGGGCATGACCCGGTACTCGTAGTGCCCTGGCTGACTCAGGTTGTGAGAGGGGGAAAACTCTGCCTCGAGTGGGTTGACGGCCCAGAATAAGAACAATCCCCGGCGCAGAATAAGGCCGGGGATGTGGGCGCGGGAGCCGCGGCTTGACTCAAGGCCGCAGTCGCGGTGGTGAGGGCCTGGATTGAACGAACCAGCTCATCCGTGTGCCCCGTGAGCTTTTCCGGTTGAGCTTGATGAGTGGAAAGCATCGACGCTTGACAGCCCATCTCGCTCATCATATGGTATAATGCCACTGGATCTGGTGGCGGCGAAGTTTTCCTTAGTATTCCGGCGAAGGTTTCCGCTGCTGACTTCCAGAGGGAGCCATTGAGGCGCGGCTTGTGACAGTAATAACTGTCCCACAGGGGCGCATTAAGGCACAGGCTAAACTGGAAAAAGGGTTCACTGGCTCCAGGGAAATTAGATTTTGTAAATAATTATTTATATGGGAGTTTGCAGCAGTGACTGCAGCATTCAGTAAACTAATTTACACAGTCATTTTTAGTAGTAGCCTATATAATGAATGGTTTAGTTTAGGTTCCCCCCAAACAGTATAATATAATAGATATGTTATAATAGATATAATTCGTACAACCTCACTCATATGTTTTAGGTCATTAGGTCATTCATACAAATTCATACGAATTGGCATCTCGTAAAAAATATGTATGATTTAGAAGAAATGTATGAATTCGTACGAATTAGCCACCTCGTAAAATATGTATGAATTGCCGTGAGATCAGGTTGGTATGTTCGATGTTTAACCAATATACTGTAAGCAGTAAAACGTAACTTTAGACAGCTTTGATTTAATTGATTAAAGGTAACGCAGTATGTTTCAAAATTAAAATGCAGTTAGCAATCACCAAGCCCACATTTATGCCAACATGCAATGTTTTTGATATAATGATTATATCATAAAAATCATTGATTGATTGATTGATTGATTGACTTTATTATTCCCACAATGGGGAAATTTTCTTAGGAACAGCAGCAACAGTAAAAAAAAAGATCCATAGGATCCACAAAAGAGTAACAGTACAATAAATTGTATAAATATAAGTATAAACTGTATAAATAAAAACATATACACAGTGTTATTTGTACACATTTTGCACAGAACCAGTGTTTCGAACGTTAACTGGCATATTAACAAAAAAAAACCCATTGAAATTTGACAAATAATTGTTAGGAAGCTTAAAAAAAGAGAAGAGATTTGCTGGGGTAGGGGGGCTTACCATAATGCCATAGTGCCTCTGGTTGTCTTAAGGCACCCCTGCAGTCATTTAATTTTTTCTGTCATGTTTAGAATAAAATTATTTTTTTTGTTACTTCAGTCCTCAGGGGATGCAGAAATGTTCACACCTGAATGTTTTCAGCAGGATGATGAGGACAAACACAAGACTATATACAGGTATGGAACACTTATAACAGAACACGCCTACAGTGTGACACTTATGTTTTTGTAAAAACATATGGTGATAAATCTCTGAGCTTAAACTAACAAATGAGCTTACAAATGAATTAAAATGACTCTTATCACAGCAGCATTTGTACTATCACATCCTCACATACAACTGCTGTATTATTATCTTCCAATGAACAGTTCTCATATACGGCATGTATTAACCTTTGAATATATTCATGTCTGTTTGTGATTTGTTTTGCCTTTGTATTAATTTTTTTCAAAAACCTAATCAAACATCCAGTTTCTTTCTTTTTGCATTGTCTACAGTATTATTACAAAATATATAAATATGCAGGCTATTAGATTTAATAACATGCTACATCTTTCAGGTTTGTGTGTCCACATGCTGGTCAGTTTGTCTGCAGTCTGACCAGTCTTGTGTTTGTGATGACGGGAGAAGGAGAGGTGC
>JAUCMT010000059.1:16212646-16224507 GCA_032357475.1 Enteromius thamalakanensis
TAAATTAAAAAAAAAAAAAAAAAAAAAAATTATATATATATATATATATGTTTTTTAAATTAATCAATTATGAATTTCTTTTTATTACAATTTAGTATTTTTGCAAATTTGGATTTAAAAATAAATGTTATGTTATTATTTAATTATTACACAATAACTGGGACAACAGTCAATTTTATGAATCAATGTCATTATAAAAATAACTATTTATTTATTCATTTAATTTTATTTATACATGAATTCTGTTGTGGCACAGTTCGTTAAGAAATGCTGATTTAAGTATAGATTTTATTTTGTGAGGCAATAAAAAATAATGAATTTGTTTTAAATGCATTTTAGTTCAATTTCATTTACATTTTAATTTACAATACAATAATATTATTGTGTTATTAAGTTTAAATCTTATGAAACATTTGGGTTTGAATTTATTTCATTAAATGGATTCATAAGAGATATTAAACAACAGGGACAACAGTTGATTTTAAAATATAATTTGAGAATAAATATCTATTTATCTATTTATTTATTAATTAATTCAGTATTTTAATATATTATAATTATAAATCATTCTATTATGGTGCATTTTTTATTGACAATTTTGCATTAAAGGAACAGTTTCTCTTTCTCAAATTCTGTCATCATTTACTCTCCAAATCTGTATGAATTGGACCAATATCTCCCATAGTAGGAAAAAAATACTATAGATCTCAATGGTGACCCAAAACAATCCATTCATTCATTCATTCATTCAGTTTCATAGCTGAACGTCACTGTAAAAAAGTATGTGATGGTAGACCTCCACGACTGTCCAATCAGAATCAAGGATTCCAGAGAGCTAAAGTGACATATCTCTTAATGAACACACGTGACTCATGAGCATTTCTGTTTCTGTGAGTGTGTTCGTACCGGATCAGACCCGCTCTGATGCCAGGCTTGTTAGGGTCTGGGCTGCAGCTGTGCCGCCGATGGTTCGGACCATCTGCCAAATAGGCCTCTGGGAGCAAGAAACACACAGAGAGCTTTAATTAGGTTGTGAGGAAGAGCTCTGGCCCCGCTGGCCTCTTCTAATGACACTCAAACACCTCGTATTACACTCGCTTCTCCTGTCTTCAACTCTTATCTACCTTCCTCTTCCTCTGCTGTGTTTAAGACTGTGAACATCAATAGCATAGCTGAACTTCAGCAAAGGTCTATTTGGATTGGATGTTTTAGTTTTAAATGTATTATTATTATTAAATGACACATAATATTATTGTACTTTATAAATTCTTATTTTAATTATTTTATGAATATTATAAAATATCAGTTTATTAGCAAATGTGTAAAGAGAAATAAAGTAAATAAATTGTTAATTTATTAATTATTATTAATATTTGTTGTTATTTAATGGTTTATAATATTAATGTATTTTTATTTATTTTTTATTATTTTTTGTAATGTTCAGTTATAAAAGTAGCCTAAATAAAATGTGTGGTATTATATTATCATTTAATGATAAATAATATAAATGTACTTTTTAATATTTTTTTTTTGTAATATTATAAAATACTCAGTTTATAAGCAATAAAGTAATATGATTGTTATGTAATGGTATATAATATAATTTTATTTTTAACATTCTTATTTTATAGTTCTTGTTATTTTTGTTATATTCTAATATATTCAATTTATAAAGGTGAAAGTTAATTATATACATTATATATTATAATTTGTATTATTACTATTGTTATTTTATATACATTACATGAATTAATATTTGTAATATTCATATTTTATTATTTTATTCAAATATTATATTAATATTATTTATTATACGATGCATAATACAAATATGTATGTTAATATTATTTATAGATTTTTTCAATAGTAATTGTTATTATTTAATTAATAATTATTATTATTTTTTTTACTATTTTAGAAATATTATAGTGCATGGTTTTTAAACTAAAACTATTAATAATATTTATTTTTGATACATAAAATAATTGGATATTTTAATATTCTTGTTGTTCTTTATATAAAATTATTTGTTACGGTGATTCATTAATTTATCTATTTATTTCTACATTTCTACATATATTTTTAAATCTATTTGTAAATCTAGTTTTTATTTCTACATTTATTTTATTTTTATTCATATTCTTTTTTCCATGTATGTTCTGCATAAGCGACTTAATAAATCAGTTTTCAATCTCTGCAGCTCATCTGAAGGATTCTCTCAGTCCCTTACTCTCCATCCGTCTGTTGTTTCATACAGACCCAGGCTTTGTTGCGATTTCAGTGAACAGCGGTGATGTGCTGAAGTCCCACAGATACTGTGTGTGTCCCATACAGAGCCACAGGCATCAGTTTCATCAAACCTTTCAATGAGTTACAGTAAATGTTCCTTGCTTGTCCTGCCAGGAGCTTCAGGTAAACACACATCTCTTCAAAGCCATGCCTGACCATGAGGAAGCAGTCTGAAAAACGCAGGGATTTATGGGTACTCAAACCTGCACATAACAGGAGAAAGAGGAAAAATGCAGACGAAAAGGTTTAGAAAATCTTCCATCAATACGCAGGAGAACACAGGAAATATAATGCAATAGCCTATAGTTCTTAGAAAATATACAGATTAGTTCAGATGCGTTGTTGAAGAGTTGATTGTTATATTGAGTGACCTGTTTCACTGCAAACTATGTTCTATCAATCTAAATGTTATATAGATCATATAAATTATAACAATATAGCACCATACCATAAATTAAAATTATACAAAAATATATTCTTATTTGTATAATAAAAACAAGAATATATTTTTGCATATTTTAGATTACATTTATTGAATTTTCTATTATAATGTTAAATTGTTTTACAATTAATACAATGTCCGTTATTATTATTAATAATAAAATTAATTAATATTAAGTTAATGATACACAGTATAAATGTATATTTTATTAAATTAATTATTATATAAATAAAGAATATTTTCAAAAATATTTGGTTATTAATAATAACAATATTTAAATATGATAATATTTTGTTATTTTTATTAGTGCTTTAATAATAATAATAAAATTAAAATATGTTTGTTTATATAATATATGTGTGTACATATGTATATACATGCGTATATGAATATCAGTTTCATATTATATATAAATATATTTAATATACAAACATAACATATTTACCTTACTGCCTTATATATTTAGATGTGTGTGTACTTACATAATAAATGTACACATTATTAATATTATATGTAAAATATATATTATTATTTTACAATAAATAAAATGGCAAATTGATTAAAATAATCAAAATTATGTGTTTATATTTATTTTAATATTTAATATATTACTATTTATTTATAGTATTTATAAATTATTTTAATGTTATGAAATACTGATTAGAGTTTTAAATTGTATTGCTGTAGTAAGGTATATACCTTTAGTGTATATGTTTAATATTTTTTTCTTTTGTTTTCTTGGATTTTATTTCCCTAATTAAATTCTTTTACAGGGGTATTTTTTATGTATGTATGTATGTATGTATTAAGTTTCAGTATTAGTAGGGGTGTAAGGCAGGTGCAGTCTGGGTCATAGTTTGATCCTCCTCCTCCATCAGATGAAGCAGTGTTTGGATCAGCTCTGTCTGCTTCAGCTGGTCAATAGCAGATAGCAAGAAACCTATAGAAACATGTTTGGTGATGCTTTTACTATCAAAGCTGTTATTGCAAAAACCCCATCCAATGCTGTTCCTTCATACTAATGCGTTTATACACTTTCCGTCTCATGTACATTAACAAACAAACTAATTGAGTTCTGTGTCTTTTTGTGTGACTCGGACTGTCAGCTCATATTGTTCTCTGTGGTGTGATTGTGCTTGAATGGCTTGGCGTCTGCATTATTTGAGTTCATGACCTCTGGAGCGCTGGGGCCCATTCAGACAATAACAAACAGGACGCCGGCAGGGAATGATGGATTATATCCCAATCTCCTACTAAAGCCTTAAAATGTGTCCAATGAAAGAGCAAGTACTGTACATTTTCACACGTAACCTTCAGTCTGCTGTAGATTGAGCCGTCTATCAGGTGTGAAGATATTCGGTTCCCTGGCTGTTTATTGGTCTGGAAGCGACCTTTGACCTCTCTCTATAGGGGTCGCTGGCTTTGACCACCCACCCATGAGAAAGTGATGGAGAAGGGTTCATGCAGCTAGGCTGATTCCTGAACGATTGACTATTCTGAGGTGATTCATTTTAGTGATTTAAAAACAAGCAGCGAGACTAATTCCCGAATAAACAAGTTTTTCCATTTTTTTCTATGATTTAGAAATGTACTGAGTAACAAATGTAGTCCAATTCCTGAATGATTGAATGTTATGAACAAGTGCTTTTTGAATCAGTCTGATTTAAAAGTCTGATTCCTGAATGATCGACTCTTTTGAGATGGTTCATTTTATATAATCAAAAGCATACATGACAAGTTCAGTCTGGTTCCTGAAACACATTTTAGTGAATCAAAAACATACTCTGAAAGTAGTTAAGTCTGATTTCTGAATTAATGACTCAACTGGTTTCTTTTTAGTGCATCAAAACAAGTAAGAACTATGGTCTGATTTCTGATTGAATCACTCTCATTAGGTGGTTCTTTTAAATGAATCAGAAACATGCAGCAAGACTAGTATAGTCTCAAGTGAAATAATCCTGTAAACCAATTCTTGTCAGTAAATCAAAAACATAATGGACAACTAGTGTAGTCCGATTCTAAATTAATATGACTCTTATGAGTCGTTTTAGTGAATCAGAAACATATAGGACAACTGGTGTAGTCCGATTCTGAATGAATGACTCTTATGAGTCGTTTTTTGTGAATCAAAAACATACAGAACAACTAGTGGAGTCTGATTCTGAATAAATGACTCGTATGAGTCGTTTTATTCAATCAAAAACATACAAGACAACTAGTGGAGTCAGAAACATACAGGACAACTAGTCCGATTCTGAATGAATGACTCTTATGAGTCGTTTTAGTGAATCAAAAACATACAGGACAACTAGTGGAGTCTGATTCTGAATAAATGACTCTTATGAGTCGGTTTAGTGAATCAAAAACATACAGGACAACTAGTGTAGTCCGATTCTGAATGAATGACTCTTATGAGTCGTTTTAGTGAATCAAAAGCATACAGCATGAGCAATGTAAACCTGTAGTAGGATTCCCAAACTATGTAAAACTAATTTTCCATTTCCGTATAAAATATTTCCTCTTCTAAAGTACTAAAATAATCATTAATAAAAAAGAGGAGTCAGAATTGGATTCACTAAGCTCCAGTAATGTTCGGCCTTGTATTTAAAGCTTATTGCCATATAATCTCTGCTTGTAATTGAATGTCTTGAGGAGCTAGATAACATCTGCCTGGATTTTGTCTTTAAAGTGCTCTGCTCGGCTAAGCATGTCTACGACACTGCTAAGAGCGAGTGAACGTGAGCGATAGACAGGAGTGTGTGTGTGTGTGTGTGTGTGTGTGAGAGAGAGCTCTGTCTAATGGAGTGATATCAGTGGTGTTCAATGACAGATTCATGACTAAGCATTTGACATTTAAAAATTAGACATCAATAATCCCTCTGTGCTTTGCAGATGTCTGTGATTGATTTATCTGTACAAATGGATCTGCGTCTCTCCTCTTCCTGTATTAAATGAAGGGAAAAGCATTGCCGTATTAGAAGCCGCTGGAGTGAAGATGTAACTGACTATACATCTATTTCTGTTTGTTTGTCCATCCGTCTGTCCTCCTGTAACCGATGGCTTTGTTTTTTCTCTTCATTTGAGTGTGTTTATCCTTTATAAGTGATCTGAAGATGCTCTTTTCGTGCTTGGTCTCTTAATGGATGTACTGTAGCTAATGGTCACAAGCCTTTTCTTAGTCAGAGCAAAGAGCAAGACTTTTAATGAAAAGGAGAGGTTATTTTTCTATGCTGAAAAGAGGTTATTGTTATGTCTGTACACATGCACTTGTGCACCAGTAAACAAAATCATTTTGTATAATGCTTTACAAAAGCATGTGAAAATGTAAATATATCATGTATGTACATTATAGCTTTTTCGTGTACAATATGTGTCTCTAAAAATATTTTTTAGCAAGCAAATGTTTAATTATATTTTATATATATATATATATTATACTTATACCTTATTTCTAATAAATATGCCTATATTTTTAATATTCTAGAAATATTATACATTAGTACCCTCTTGACTTAAATATTTCTTACAATATAACACAATGTATATGTTTGTGTGTGTGTGTGTGTGTGTGTGTATGTGTAAATATACACTAAAAATTAAAACTGGTGATTTTGTAAATTTAGAATTTACTAGGAAATTTTAGAAATGTTTGTTTTCTATGTGAATTCTACTCCAATAATATATGTTTTACAATATTTGTTTTTACAAAAAATATTTACAGTGACTCACATAAACTATAGAATATAAATGAATAAATATTAAAAAAATGATAATGATAATATAATAATTCACCCCCCCCCCCTCCCAAAAAAATATTTATTTTATTACTTTTATTTATTTCAATTTATATTTAATTATATTTTATGCCAGCATGTAGCAGTTAATGTCTTTAAGTCATTGAGTCAACTCATTCATTTGATTTGTTCAAAATGCCAGTTCTCCTTTATGAGTAGGCTATTAAATTATTGGTGTGCACCATTAGTTTAAAATTCAAAAAATTCAGCTGAGACAACAGTTCTGCTGTTGCATTAGAGGTAATATTTTTGTTGAAAAAATTGCGCAAAACAGACCATACTGTAGCTGTCTAAACTATAACACAAAAGCAATGTTGTTTAAAAATAAAATTTGCACTATTCACATTTGCTTTTCAGAACCAAATTGCTCATTTGATATAAATATATAAATATCAAAAACTCATGCCATGGCATTTTTACCCCAATATCTTGAATTTTAAAGTCACGTACTGCAGTTTGTGCACTACATCATGTTTTCAACCGAATGAAGATTATGTACAGGTCTAAGGCAGATGCATGAATTGCCTTAAAATCCTTTAATCGCCTTAGTTTTTATTCATTGTTTTATATATTTTAATAAATGAGAGCTGTCAGTTTAACATGATAACTTAATTTATTAGTCATAAACACCAATCGCGATAACTATAAAGATAACGATAATTTGCGTTCACACCAGCAAACAATATCATCTGATTAAGCGTGGGGTGTGAACGAGGCTTTACGCAGACCTGTATATCATCGGTGCATCATTTCTACAGTACATCAATATCACACAAGCAGGGAGAAGCAGTATTACTTAAGTGCATTTTATTAGAGATATCACAAATTTAAATGTTGTTTTATACAACAGTTCAGTGAATAAGAAGTTGATAGTGTCATACACAATATTATGTTTTTGCTCAATTTTATCTTCTTTTACAGTATTTTCCATAGTTTGTGTTGTAGCCTAAATGTTTGTGTAGTAAATTTAAAGTTGAATCAAATAAAATATATATTTCTGAAGCTACAATTTGGGATGTCTACTTGATAGCTACTTTCTCATTTAACACAAAAATAGCTTTCAATAATAGTTTGTGGGTTAGGGTTAATTATATAGCTAGCCGTATAGTAAATATATATTAAAAAAAAATATTAGCTTTTTGCTGTGTTGTTCCGACATCTACCAGCAGGTCCAACTGGTCTAAAATAAACAATGTTATTATTTGGGCCGAAATTAAAACTGGTAAAAAAAACTAAACAGTTTCTTAGAAACAGAAGACAAGCTAAAGCATGAAGTACAAACCATGGTGGTTAAGATTACTTAAATCTTGCACCATCTGTCATTGACAGGGTGAGAGTGAAAGACGTCATTTATCTTAGCCAACAATGATGTATTTATGCCATCAAGGCTGTCAGATTAAGTGAAATATATGAAAAGACAAGAAAATATCGAACTATCTGGCTAGCTTGAGAAAGATCTTTTGTTTCAGGCATGCATGAGTAATTTTTGCTAACCTGTGTTGGAAAACGCCAGTGTTTTTAATAAGTTTTAACATGTCACTTCCTGTGGTTTGACACTTCCTCGGCTGTCAGCTAGCGGTTAGCGAGAATAGCAGCTCTGCCTCTTTGCACTATGGTTAACTGGCCTGAAGCCAGACTGTGGCTATCTTTTAACTGTTATAAAGAGTGACAGGGTAAAGATAGGCCTCTGCTTCTTGTCACATAGACGCTTTCAGTAGAAGAACGAGAAAAGCAAGATAAAGCAGAAAAAAAGTCAAAGAGGAGGAAATTGGCGGCACGTTGCAGCGAAAGATAAGATGAAAATTACAAAAGATGGGTGGAAGGGAGATGAGTGATGTGTCGATACAAATGCACCATCTGACAATATCCTCAGCAGTGGATTGTATTCATAAATCACTCAGCGCTTCGATGTAGAATAGCTGTCTCTTGCAGATATAGTCGACATACAGTAGAGTACAGGAAGAGCACAGTCTTCACTAAACTATGTTCGTTTGTTTCTTTTGAGGAGTTTTAAGATCAGGCATTTATTATAATCAAGTGAAGATGTCTGTGTGAGTGTTTATAGAGCTCATGTTGTGTTGTCTTTGCATTGCTATGAGAAATTTCCCACTTCTTGTTTCGTAATAATTTGTTGCACTGGTGCATGAATAGAAACCATGGATGACACCAAATTCATTTTTGCCTATTTTATGGGAAGATATTACTATAGCCAAAAATTCTGAAGGATTTCTGACAGATTTTGGATAAAAGGTTTTGTCTCATTTGTTGACGACCATGTAAACATTAGCTACGCTTTACATTTACTAAACTAGATAGCATCAATGACAATAATTCACAATAGTCTGATGATTCTGAAGTTTTGTGCAAATAAAAGCAAAATACATGCAATATGCACCAAACCTGCTGCACTGTATGTTTTGAAGCTGGGACGCTGGTTTATGCTGGTTCTTTCCTGCACGTAACCAGCATAAACCAGTATAAACCAGCAAAGAACCAGCATATGCTGGGGGTTTTTTCCAGCAGGGCATTATTACAAATTTGGAAGCTTGGGTATCAAAATCATTCAAAAAAATTAATCCTAAATTATCTGTAAATACGACATGAGAGGCAGCTCAATGTGGGACTAGAAAGCTCTTACAATAACAACAACACTTGGGATACCATGTAAGTGCAGCCTTAAAAGGGGTAAACATAAAGGTGTTACAGTTTGTAAAAGTTCAACAGTCATCGCTGGAGTCCACAGAAGACCAAGGTCGTCCACTTGGGTTACGGAAACCTGAGAGTCCTGATTACCCTCAGTGGACAACAGGTGGAGGAAGTGGTGATTTTCACTTATCTTAGTAATGTCATCTCCTTGGACAAGGACAAAGATGTAGATGTCGTTCGCCATATTGGCAAAGCATCTTCTACATCCCAATAACTTTCCCAATCTGGAATTTCCTCTCCCTGCAGATTAAATTGCAGCTCCTGAGCCACGATCACTGTCCTGACAGTGAAACCTGTATGGAAGCTGGAATTTTCCATCTCTGATGTCTGCTTCGCCTCTGCAAGATCATTTTATCGTTGGCCTGCACAAGGTAAAAATCACCTGGCGAAGTACTTTTATGAATGACCTGCAGGCAGTCGAAATTCCATGGGATGAGGCCAAAGTCACACCCGTTAGAAAAAGCTTGTCGCCTTATGCACTGAACAGCACCAGTGGAACAAAGGTTAAGGAAAGTTTTACAATGCAAATGGTCTAAAGGCCAATGTATATTTAATTTAAGCTAGTGTGTGCGGACAATCAAAAATGCAATCAAATGCAATATTGATATGTGGCCGAGTTACAAAAATCGTGTGGTGTGTGTGCTGTACACAGATACTATTCTGGTTACGAAATTTGCACCACAGGCACTGTACACGGATCCTTGGGTATGTATAAAAACTGAAGTATACTAAGGCATAACAATGAAGCACCACTGCTAAAAATGTCAAACTAAATGTTTTAAAAAAGAAAAACTGTAGACAAATGATAATTCCCCATTGAAACTGGTTCCAAGTATAGTGATAGAAACCAGCTACAATCCTGAAAGTTGCATGTAGGTCAAGCAATCTCAAAGCATTCAATTTTGGCAAGTGCTTGCCGTTTTATGTGTCATATCATATGCATTCACTGTGAGCCGTCCACGGGTGAACCTTAAGCTAGGAATACCGCAGACCCAAACACACAATGAGATTTATTATACATGAAGTTATTCATTAAGCCACATTCATACCAAGAACGATAACTATTAAGATAACAACATTAGCATCTACACAAAAAAATATTAGCATGCATACTTCTGTCACTTTAAATTCTCGAGTTTGTTACACCAGGATAGATTCTGATTGGCTGTCAATGTTTATATCATTCATCAGCTGAAGTGATTCCAACAGTGTTGTTTCTCTGTGCCTTTATTGTTATGGCTGTTATATGCTGCTATTCTTTAATATTGAGGACGATTTTTAGAACTATATCTTTATCGTTATCTTAGTAGTTATAATCTTTGGTGTGAACAGGCCTTATGAGTTCACTTTTTTACCCATCCTCCACAAAGACATGAACTTAAGTGGGCCACCCTGAAATTCACAATCACGTATGCACACCTGTGTCTGCCACAGATAGTGAGTCAATCCCCACAAGCGCTCTAGAAAGGCATCGCTCATCTTCATGATGGTACCATTCCCACCTGCTGTCACCAGTGTTGCCACTTTAGTTATTTTGTAGCTAGATCAGTGACTTCCCCGCCCCCTTATGGAACAAATATAGCAACTTCTTGGACAAACCTTATCTTAAACCGTATTAAGTTCTCATCTGCCCACTGATCTATATTCATCTTTATATAGATCGGTGAATTTGCATGATGATGTCATCTAGTGACATTTAGCTACTTTCAGCTGAAATCAGCTGGCAACACTGCTCCTCACAAACCTCTCAAATCAACACAATGTTGTGAGAGGGTTGGAACAGTCAATAAAAGCACTCATTGAATCTTAAATTAAGAAGCTCTATAATCCTGTTAAGAGAAGACAATGGACCTTTTTTACCTTGAAGATCAACTAAGCCAGTGTTTCCATCCCTCTTTCCTTTCCTGACCCACACATTTTAGGGCTGCATCCAGAACCGCATGCCTGATAAGTAACTACTTTGTGATGACAAGAATATATGTTCTATATAGTATGAATGTGTGTGGTATGAATGTACGGCAATGTACCCAATGCACCATGTTGTCACATGACCAACCAGCATCAGTTAAGTTACGTCACTGG
Source organism: Enteromius thamalakanensis (assembly GCA_032357475.1). Lineage (NCBI taxonomy): Eukaryota > Metazoa > Chordata > Actinopteri > Cypriniformes > Cyprinidae > Enteromius > Enteromius thamalakanensis. Next base: position 16,223,960 of record JAUCMT010000059.1, read on the forward strand.
CATTCATAAATCCTCTCCTGTGGCCTCATGGGATAGGAAAGTGTCCATTGTGCACACACTATAGAATCACGCTGGAAGTAGTAGGTCATTCAGATGCTTACTATATGCCTACTTTTCATGAGTCCTGTGATTTCTGAGATACTACTTTGGTCTTGTACTATTATTCACCTACTAGATAATAGGGAGTTATGCAATTTCGGATGTAGCCCAAGAGCTGGTCGCTAAAACCACTGGACTTGTCTTAAAAAGTTGTCTACTTTGTCTACTGACAGAGTTTTTGTCAGTTATGAAAAGAGAGAATGGTCTAATTTTATGTCTGATTATCTCTTTCCTAAATACTAGTTGGTCAAACCAGTTCATAAGACCAGTTTTATCATAATGATTATATTTATGCAACTGGTCCCAGGTCTTAAAGTTAATGTCCTTTGACGCTGAGTCAGAAATTTCCGCATTTATTTTTTCGCATTTGCCATCCCAGGTGAAAAAGACGTAGTATTTAATGCATTTAAAATATACTTGAAATTCAACTAGTATGTTTTTAATACATT
>JAUCMT010000059.1:16233099-16245520 GCA_032357475.1 Enteromius thamalakanensis
GTAGTGGCCATTCTTTTTACGATGTAACGAGTACATCATGTGTTAAGGGGAGTGTTCCCGGTTCCGGCTGATCTAATAAATGCAGCCTAACAATCCTTTAACGGATTTGATTTATAAATATGTATCAGTGTGTTATGTGCAAGCCAGAGTAAAGAGATGTGTGTTTAATCTAGATGTGAACTTACAGAGTGTGCCCGCCTCCCAAACAGTGTTAGGTAGATTGTTCCAGAGTTTGGGTGCTAAATAAGGATAAGATCTGCCCCCGCAGTAGATTTTGATATTCTAGGTATTATCAAATGGCCAGAGTTTTTCACAATTTTGACATTTTGTATTGAACTTCTGACATTATTTCTGGCGGTTTAGATTATATATCTCACAGTGGTGACTCTCGCAATTCTGTATTTTCTCTTCAATTCTGACTATATCTCACAACTTCTCACAAGTTCTGACATTTTTTCACACAATTTTGACTACACAATATAATTTGGGCTTTTTTTCTTGCAGTGCTGAAAATTTGTAAAAAGAATTGGGAGATATAGTAAGAATTCCAACATAAAATGCTATCTTTTATCCCGTGCATCCATAGTTCAGCTTGTTTATATGCACTATTATAAAATGCACAAGCCTCACAATGATTCGCACAAATCATTCAATAGAAAAAAAACGTAATGATAAATATTGCATGTATTTTATGTGGTTGCATGCATTTTTGCATGTGTTTATGTGTGAGAGAGGACTATAAACTGCAGTGTGTGTGAGTGTGTGTGTGTGAGAGATCTTCTCTTGGGGCTCAGTGGATATCCTGACATCCTGCTGTTATCTCTATCTCCCCCCTCTCTCTCTCATTCACGCTCTGAATGGGCTCACGACCGGGTTCCTGACCGCCGTTGCCACAGCGACCGTGTCAGACACATGCTACTTTCTCAATAATTACTCAACAAGGGAGAGGAGGTGAGCGGAGGCCTGGAGAAAGGAGAGGATGAGAGGAGAGGCGCTGCGGGCCATGAACCATTTGCACAGAATGGATGATTAAAAGAAAGATATGAATGAAAAGAAGAGACGTGATGGGAGGAGAGGAAACGGAAATGACCCTCTGTGGGTTATGTTAAATCATATTATGTACATTGTGCACAGGTGGAGGAGCAGCACATGAATTTATGTATTTTGTATTATTTATTTATTTATTTATCGCATAAATAATCTTATCAGAAACATGTTTATGATCTTATGCCAAGATCGTTAAAATAAAAAATAAATGACAATTTATTTATAAATAAATGAAAGGATAAGTTCTGCTTAATATTCCACATAAAAGTTGATTTTTTTTAATTTGTAAATTAATTCATTCAGAATAAACAATTAATGTTTAACACCTATATTTATTTTTATTTGTATTTACAATTTATATTTTATTCTTATTAATAATTTTATTTATTTATCTCGATAAATTACTGTTATTAATTAATTTAAAGTTAAATAAAAACAAACAAAATACTTTAATTATATTTACATTTAGATATTTCGTTTTTATTAGAGTTCATAATTTACATAATTTTATTTTTTAGATTTAAAATTGTTTAATTTTATTTATATATTTATTTCCCTATTGTAATGCACTATTTAATGATAACATATGATAATGGAAAGTGACTTTTACATTTAGGGATAGCTTTTATGGCCAGATTAAAGCATTTGGATCAAAAAGTAGAAAAACTGGTGGTGTGTTTACTTATCATTCATATTTACATGCAATACCATGCATGCATATTAGCATATCAGTGTTCAGAGCATCACGTCTGGTTATGTATTTCAGTGAAGCAAAATGCCGCAGGTCAGTATATAGATTTAAATAGGAAACCCATTGTCAGAAGAACAATAAAAACATGAGGTAAATTCTATATGCAAACATGACATGTGCCAGAATACAACAGCATTATGATAAGAAATCAAAATAAAGCAGTTTGAACCGGCGCTGAAGAGTAAACGACTAAAATCAACATCAAATGTATGTCAACGTGTGTCAAATGAAGCTAAAATGAGAGACAATGTAAAAATAAAGCAAAGATTTTACTCTGGCTTATGAATATAAGTGCAAGAATTACATGAAGTGTTGCAGTGACTGTTTTTCAAAGAGATTTTAGGATGGTGGATAAATTTGGAACGTTTGATATTATAAATATGAACTGGAACAGGAAAACCTTTGATGTTGACTTGACAAAGCCTTCCCTAGAAGTTGAAAATAGTTTTAAAGCATGACGTCAGATTACTTTTTTAGACATATAGTTAGCATGTATATACTGTGTATGAAAATATACTGTGAAGACTACCTTCAGACCTCATAACACCTTAATAAACCAATTCGATCTCATCTGATAGACAGAATAGTGACATTGGTTCAATAAGTTAAACATTTTGATAAAAATCGTTTTTATGTTATTTCCTATTTAAACCAGCTAATTTTCAAAACAGGTTAAATGTTAAATTCCAATTCCTCAAAAAAATAAAATAAAATAAAATAAAAAATGTAACTAATAATAATAAAAAAAAATTCTATGTATTTGGTTGCTGAAAGCTTATACCAAAAAAGCGTTTCATTTTAGCCAAAAGCAATGGTTTGAAGTTAAAAACGTATTTCTTACAAACATGCAGATACTAATTGTTGGACTGGATTATTGAGGATGCGTTTATCAGCTGTTTGGATTCTGACGGCACCCATGCACTGCAGGGCATTCTTTGGTGAGCCACTGATGCAATGCTACACTTTTCAGATGAGGAAACAAACACATATACATCTTACATGGCCTGAGGGTGAGTAAATGTTTTGTGCATTAACTAAGAATGTTAGCAGATTAATCAACTATAGTGAGTAAAGTGTGTTCACAGGGCCTAAAGTGCACATACAAGTGACAACCATAATATAGTGTAGTGATATATAAACAGACACTTTTTCAAAAAAATATGTTCATTACTGTGTGTGTGTGTGTGTGATCTGAGGTTTTTGGTGAGCACCAAGGTCAAAGCAGTGAGGTGCATAAATGCATTGTGGGATGCTGGGAGATTGTGTTCCCGCTGAGTAGAGATAAATCATGTCAGTTCCACACACACACACACACACACACACACTTAAAAGCAGCAGGAGCACATGTGCTGCCCCACAATCCTTCCTTCCTATAGTCTCTCTTCATCTTCCTCCACTGTGTGTGTGTGTGTGTGTTTCACAGCTGCAGGTGCCTCGGTAATCAGTTAACTGTCATGCACACATACACACACACACACGCGTGCAGAGAGACACAGAAACAGACACAGATTAGGCTGCAGGTAGCGTTTATACCACACACATAAAAGCATCCTCCTCTCCTCTCCATTAGCACTGTGGTGTGTCATTTGATCGCACATTAGACACACACACACATGCATACTAACTCAAGGATGCCCTGCAGGTGTGTGTGTGTGTTTGTGTGTGTGTGCCCAGAAACAGTTGGAAATGGAGGCTTATATGCGCCAGGTTTTAAACACTTCCTTGTCTTGTGTTTCTGAGAGAGAGACTACAGTACAATCTTATGGGAATACAGTCTTACATCATCATTTTTACATCTTCATTTATTTTGCAGAAATAACTCTGCATTATTTACTGTATAGCGAGCTTGTTTTTTCACCTGGGATTGCATTGTTTAATATCCATGTCTTTGAATGTTGTCTTTGTTAAAAATATTTTGATATAAAGTAGGTAATAGTTATTTTAAATGAAGAGAAGAGTTTTGAGCATATACTGCATGTTTTTTGCATTTATTGTGGTAGAAAATATTGTAAGCATGTACTAATTCTGGTGAGCTGTTGCTTATATTTATTATGTTTGTATGTGCTTGTATGCTATATATGAAGAACAGGTTATACATTTTTCTTGTTATATTTTGTATGCATGTTATATTATGTTATAATATATCAGATTGTATCTGTAAAATCATTATTGCATTAAATTATATATATTACTGGTGTCGAACAATTAACTCTGATTATTCACATCCAATTTTAGTTTTTGTTTACATAATATATGTATGTATGCTATGTACATTTATTATGTCTGTGTGTATATATATATATATATATATATATATATATATATGCAGGTATATATTTAAAAAAAATCTGTTATGTTTACATGAATGTAAGAAAATAAAAATAAAAATGTATATACATGTAAATATTTTTCACAATATATAATGTTTGTGTGTGTATTTATATACTGTACATAACAAATATTCACAGCACACAAACACACACACACACACATATATATATATAAATCTAAATTATGTCAAAATTATTGAATTTTAAATGTACCTTTAAATTATTTAATGTGATTATATTAAGTAAATAAATTATGTTTTAAAATTGCTTAAATTATATTTTAATTTAATTATTTATATAAAGTATTTAAATTCTTATTTAATTTAAATAGGTGTGTGTGTATATATATATATATATATATATATATATATATAACAACATTTATCTGATTAAACAGTCATTAATCGCGTTTACTCAAATAAGGGGACAGTAACCACGCCTCCGAAAGTGAAAAACGTCATTACTGCATTAATTAACATTATTGCATTAATTTAAAAAAGATAAATTATAAAAAAAAAACATATTATTTTATTTTTTCAATTACGATTTTGTCATTTGTTTATAATAGCTTTTCGGATCAAACACTGAATAAAATTAAATTGCACTTTTTTTATTTTCGAATAATTTAACAGCCTATAGCTTAATATGTTTGTGGTTGTGAATGTACAACATTTACATTCAGCATTCCTTCGAGAACACACACACAGAGCGCTATCTCCCTCTCCATCTCTCTCTCTCGGTGTGACTTGACCCCGTCTGGAGGAGGTCCCTCACCTCTGACTGTGGCTCTGCCCCGGGGGCGGATCAGCGGAGCAGGTGCTGCTGAGTCTCTAGCGCCGCCTTCACTCACTCCACTGCGGCTCACTCAGCGCTCTCGACCGCCGCGCTGCCGCCGGAGCACCGCCATGGATTTACTCCAGCTCTAAACGCGTGGGAAATACGCTTTTCTTCAGTTTTAAGGTGAGTTGAGTGATAAAGAGGCTCGGGCTAGAATGTTTTGTCGCGTTTGTCCGGGTCTCCATCGCTCGCCGGAGAACTGCGTGATGAGGGGCGCTTTGTTTTCATTCATAGTCGTCCGCGGTCCATCCTGCAAGTGTACAATTAGCTGTTTTTGTTGACTTAGTTTAAATACATTGCAGTCGCTCCGTTTGAGCGCGGAATACTATAGTCTCCCGTGACAGATATTGATTTTATTGGCTTTGTTATAAGAAATGATACGCTTGTTGTGACCTTTGGGACTCATTCGTATTCAAAACTGTTTAACAATCGTCTCTGGGTAAAATGTTGGGGTTTAAAGGCTGGGAGTAAGTGTCTAGAGACTCGTGCTGAGTTAGATGACCTTCTGCTATTCTCTCACCTCAAGGTTAATTTTCCATCCATCTCAGACCTCCCTTCTGAATCTTGTGTAAATTAGGTTTTTAAGACCGTATTTGATGTGCATTTCTTGCCTGAGCTCAGTCAATTATTACTCAAATATCGGTTACATTTATTTATGTTATAGATTTAAGTGTACAAAATGAAAACTGGGTCAATATGCATTAGCCAGACTGATTATTTGGTCAGTTTGAGATCCTTTTTAATGAATAATAAGCATATTATGAATGTATTTTGTGTACATCTAAATCATCAGCATTGGCCAAAATGGTAAAAATCCATCTTAAACCATAGAAAATGTTAGTTTGGTCGCATCCTGTCTGTTTTACACATATGAAGTTGTCGTTTTTGAAGTCTCTTGTTTCCTCCTCTGGTTTTTCGTGTGGTCAAATAAATGTCAGTGTACTGTGGAAAGTCATATTTACCCAGCAGCCCTATGTACAGTGTATACTGGCAGTATATAAGTTTGCATTAGTCACACTGACATCCACAGATCAGTTTTAAATAACTAACGGCTGAGGTTTTATTTGATCAAGTGTGAAACCGAAATGCGAGTTGTAGTTTGTGTTAAACTGGAAAGACTGGATGAGTTGGATGTTATGAGAAGGAGTCGTTAAATGAGAAGTTACTGTAATTACATGCTCAAAAAGTCAAAGATTAAGGCGTCAGTAACAATTGTAATTGAAGATAGTCAACAACTGACAGCAAATCCAGCGGAAAAGCTACTGCTGGAATATGTAGTGATGCAAAAGCGCAATTTATGTTTTTACATTAAATATGAGGCATACTGTGGTTCAGTGCTGCTCTGATGGTTTGATGAGAGTGTATCTTGGGTGGAGATGGAGGCGGGGGTTGCAGACGCTGTATAAAGAAACTCCTCATTGACCATCTGACTCCATTAGGCTCTTATTTGCTTATGAGCAGCTTGATAACAGATATTTACATTACTGAATGCTGATTTGACCTGCCGGTTTTTGTTCTTTGACCTTTGAGTGTTGTAGATGTAGCTGTTACACATTTGTAGTCAAAATATGTGTATTAAAAAAAAAATATATATATATATATATATATATACACAAATATATACTAGTGCTGTCAAATTATTTTTTGCAATTAATCGCCTCTAAAATAAAAAAAGTTGTCGTTTACAATATATGTGTGTGCGTGTGTGTGTTCTGTAAATGTATATATATACATAAAGACACACATATAGCATATATTTTGAAAATGTACATGTATTTGCATATATTTATATTTGTATAATTACATCATTTAAATATATTAACACATTTATCAGTCATTTTTATCCAACGTATTTTAAAACAATTTTTCTGTGTATAATATTTTTTAATAATTTGTATGATTTTTATTTTACATTTTTTTTTTATTATTTAAAGCATGGCTTATATTATGCTATATTATATTTATGCATTTAGCAGTTTTTATTATAATTAATTATTTTATTATTAGTCTAAAAAAGGTTATTTTAAAAAGTAATTTTTTAAATGAATTTAGAATTTAAAAATGCACTTTATTATGCAATTCAAGGCTGGAGGCTGATAATCTCTGGTTTCACGATTGATTAACAGGGTGTTGAGGATGGATTATAAAATGAAAACCCTTGTACCAAGTGTGTGTGTGTGTAGTCAGCAGTGTTAAATCCTCAGAGGCAGACTGTATTGGGATTAGCTCAGATTTCTGCTGCTTTTTTAACTGATGTTGGTCAGCTGCTTGCTACAGTATATGTATTTACACACACACATACACACACACACACACACACACATCGGCTGTTTGCACTACATTGGTCTTTGTTTTAGACAAGTTACAAAGCAAAGGCACCTTAAAACTGAGGAAAAATGTCTAACTTATAAAAGTTGGGAACGTTAATGTGGTCTTAGAAGAGCCACACATAATAAGATGCCAAGAGAAGAGAGAAGGAGAGAGTGGCCGAAAGACATGAAAACCCCCCATCTTTTTTATATTCGATTTTAGACCATGTGACATCAGAAATGACCAATCGGCACTGCATAAATAGTGACAGTGGGAATATTCCCAAAGCATAAACACTTACCCAGCATACTTTGAGGTGTGTCAGCAGTTTCGGGGGCTTAAGAGATGCCAAGTGTCCCTTAGAGGGGACAGCGGGGGATGTAATAAAAGCTTTCACTTTTTCGTTAGACTTTTCCTGCTGCTCAAACACAGACAAAGCCGTGGGAGCAACTGATAAGAGTATTTATGTTGTAATTGTTTACACGGTGTCAGTGAACTGCTTCCTTACAACTGCTTCCTCACCTACCAGATGAAGCTCCAGTAAGTGTGAAGCTTTTGTGCGGTTTAACAATATAAGCGCTTTATTATTTATTAATTTTTCTGCTGTTGTTCTGTTGGGATTTCTAAAAAAATCTCTTCATGCACGCACATCCTATTTTTATTATTCTTTATAATAACATTATAAGGCCTAAAAATAAGAAATGTGGTCTAATGTTGTTGTAGAGAGGACTGCTCAAGACCCCCATGTTCATATAAATACATTTGCAAAAAAACTCCAAAAGCAAGGCATGCTGGGACATCCTAAAGCTTCATGTCATTTATAATCTAATTAATTTATGATATTTGTAAATAAAATCTGTTCTACCTTGAAAAAATATAGACCTATTTAACTTTGGGATGTTTTTGTTGTCATTTTTGCCTATCCAGCAGCAAAATAACTTTATGCATGTAATATTATGCCCATAAAGTTTTAATTATTTGTTAATTTAAAAAGATATATGCATACATTCGGGTAACACTTTACAATAAAGTGTCATTTGTTAACATTAATCTATTAGCTAACTAACATTTATCAATGATCAACATGTATATTACAGTATTGATTAATGTTTGTTAATAAAAATACAGTAGTTTACTGTTATTACAGTGCATTAACTAATGTTAACATTCACACTTTGTGCTGATATTAACATTAGGATTAATAAATGCAGTAGAACCAGTCTTAGTTTATGTTAGCTAATGTTGTTCACTAATAAACCTTATTGTAAAGTGTTACCGTAATTTGTTGGTGATTATTAAGAGCTGTTACATAAATGCATAAATGAGAGGAGAGTCATCAACATGCTGAACGTACCATGCCAAACTTAATTACACAGAAGCTAATAATTAGTATTTTTTGGAATTTATATCATATTTCATGGTTTACATAATAGAGGGTTTTGATGAATATTGTAGCTTCTGAACCATTTATGAAGAAGAGTAGGTCCAATGTACGCATTTGTTGTTTGGGACTACAGTTATGTTCTGTAGATTTAAAGGGTTGTTGGTGATCTGCATCATTTGTAGTTGAGTGTGGTAACTTTGAGGTACCTTGCGTGTCTGATGTGGTTCTGTGAGTAGAAATGGTGAGTAAAACCTGAAGATTATTCTCGTTTGCTTTTACTTTTACAAACAAGGCTACAGGGTGCTACAGACTTTCACGCTTCATTTATGTTCAGAACCTTACAAAATGACTAACAAGAAAGTACACATGTAATGTAAGCGGTAATTACCAGAACAGGAGGATGAGGATATGCTAGGGTTAGACCACAAGAGCCTTGATTATCAAGACCTGCAAGTGCTACAACAGTTGTGTGTATATATAGCTATGCTCAGGTGGCTAAAAGTGAATCATCTTGTGTCTTCAGATCAGTCAAGCAAGTGCGTGGCTGATGGACTGGTGCATAATTAGAAAAAAGGAATGTTAAGTATGTCAGTAGGAAATCTGTGGTTTTGTTTGCTGTGAATTATACTTAAAATATCTTGGGTGTGAGCCTAAGAGGTTTAAGAAGTGAAACCTGAAAAGGTGTGTCTCAGAGGTTCTAGGTTAAATGTTTGACATCTTAAAGGTACAGTGTTGAGGGTACTCCTCCGGGACCAGTTCTGGGAAACACTGAGCTCGGAGACTAGGAGTAGTGGATCGCTGTGTTAAATGATTGAAATCACTTCCAGTAGGCTCCAAAACCTCAGGCTGCACTGACTACCAAAAGAAGCTGAACGTCATGGCCCTTGGTGAATGCAATGTGAGCTGACCACAAGTGCCCCTGGGATGCTCCAGGGCTGCAAGGCCCTATGGGCTCCTTCGTACATACAACAAATGTGGGACATATTGACCCCTTGGCACATGCCTGATCTGAACACCAGGGTCCCCCAAGTACAGTACAAGCTTAACCCAAGGTCACCTCCATAAACATGAACCTCTTGGGATAGTCAGAAATGGGGTCTTGAATTTGATTGACTTTAGAGATCTGGAAAGACCCATAAGATGATAGAATTTCCATAACAAACTGATATAAATGTTAGTGGACAAATGACTGGAGTGTGGGTTGCTGGCTAGGTTGGCAAAAAAGACTGTGTTGAAGTTATAAAGGAGCCTGATGCTTCAGAAAAAGCTAGTTCTGTAGGGCAACATTAAAGATTTCTTCATACCTAGAGGGGACCACGCTGAGACCATCAACTGAGATAAAGATTGTGACCGTGGGAAGAAGAGTAACCCATTTGTGACTCTTATCAAAGTGGTTTATTAGACATAATTAGACCAAATTATTAGACCTAGGCCTAAATGCGAATGAGAATTGAGCTGTCGAGTACAGTCCTAGTAGTAGTAATTAGAGAAGCCACACAACTGCATGATGCACTCTTGGAGGATGGAGGAAGAACCATTTAACATCTCTATCCATTGCAAATAGCACTTTAGATTATTAAAGTGTACTAAAAATAAATGTTCTTTTAGGAATTGTTCACAATCATTTTTTTGGAAGGCAGAAAAGATGTTCCATAGCAGTTCTTCTCAGTCTTGAAGCTTATATCACTTCAGACCTTTGTTCCATTTAACCACAAGTGCCCTGCGAAGTGGACATTACTGGATATTCTGCCATGATTCCAGTTAAAAGGGAGTTCCAGTTGTGTGAGACATGTATTTATTCACAGAGGTATTTTATATCATGCTTTACGCCTCTGTAGTAAGTTGCATCTGTGTGTGAAGACCCAAGAGCGAATGTACTGAAGTAAAGTAAACTTAAATGGTTTTCCCGTTCTCAGGGAGCAAACAACACTGTAGGGACAGTGTCCTTATTTTTAAGAGAACAATGGAAATGGTCCATGGATGGTAAAAGTTTTTTTGAACCACTGATATCAATAAAAAACTTTTTTTAAAGGGTGTTGTGATACAGAGTAGTCTGGTCTAAATGAAGAAGTTTAAGGGACTTATTACCGAACCTTGTGGGACACCAGTGGTTTGGGGTTTGGAGAACTTTGAATTTAACCTGGAAAGAACAGTTATCCCAATTCTAAATACACTCTGTCAGCTCTGAGATCAACAGGTTGTAGTGTACCAGTGTAAATTACTGCAGACAGATCCAGAAAAAAATCAATACAAAGTAAATCAAGGACATTCAAGCTTAGCGTAGGGGCTTCAGTTACGGCAAGTGAAGATGTTTCGGGACTTGCACATCAATGGAAGGTCTTCAACCTTTGTGACCAGTAGCTTTGTGATCAACGCTCTCTCTCTAGTTATCAATCTCTATTGTAGTCACAACCAATTAGTGCATTTCACTTTCGAAGTAACAGTACTATTCTAGTCGTCATCCATCTTTAATACTGTCAGTGAAACACGCGCACATACACACACTGGGGTTAATGAGCAGAAGGCAGGTGTGTGTGAGGTGCTTTATCTAGTCTTAATGAATGCCGAGGGTAGCAGATCTCTGTAGTCGCCCATGCATCAATGCTTGTCTGTCATCATTACGGACATGTATGTGCGAGAGAGTGTTCATTTGTGGCCAACAAAGCACTTTGACACATCATCCATCACCCAGTCTTTTATCCCTGCTGTTTCTCCCATTGAATTTACATGAGCCGGTCATGTCGACAAGGGCTGGGTCAATTTGCATTGGCTGTACTGTCTAATGAACAAGCTTATTAGAGAGCCAGTGGGGAGCAGAGGACTGTGGGACTGTTTTTTGCTGACTCCAACCACAGCTAAAGCCTCTGGGAAAAACAGCACAGCAGGATTCATCTTTGAGAGAGAGGAGATCTTCATATAGCAAGCCTTGGGTGCTTTTAGTGAGCCATTTTAAACATTTGGCCATTAATTCTGCATGCCCAGCTGGAGATCTGATGGGTTTTTATACAATTTATTTTTTTGTGTTTGTATATGTGACTATACTCAAAGTTATGAGGTTAGTAAGCCACAGACCTACAGTAAATCCTGCTAGATCAGGGTGCTTATTTTCTTAGTTTGAGGTTTAGGTGCGTCTGTAAATGCATAGATGTATGATGATGTGGAATATTTCAGGAAGCATGCCAGATGACTAATTAGCTCTTTTAATAAGGTTGTAGTTCGTACTAAAAAAAACGCAGTGAAGCAGAAATGTTTGTTGTTGTCCGAGCAATGGTATACCTAGTTTAGGGAGAGAATCTGGAATCTGTATGAACCTGGAATCATACCAAATTTAATTAAATGCTGCGAATAAGACATCATGACGGCTTATGGTACTTTCAACCTGGTCTCACAAAAATATGTACCACGTTTTGTGCAACACTGTGTTTACAAGGCTTAGTGCACGTTTCACCACAATTTTTAAAGAGAAATGTCCGCTGAGTGGCCCTTAAACACCAGTTCAATATGTGAACCCTGGTACATTTTATTATGTTGATATAGGTACGTATTGCGGCGGTTCAGAATTAAGACATTTTTGAATTGTTGCTAAAAGTTAATGCTCTGTCGTGTAGGCTTGGGCGGTAATATGGACACAAACTAGGAGCTTTTCGGAACATAGAAATACAGCTAGAAATAGCAATGAAAAAATATAATAATAAACGTTGATTTCTGAAGTGCTCAAACGGAAAAGCATTTAGCCTAATATTGCTTCAGAATGTGAGTAAG
>JAUCMT010000059.1:16262472-16279354 GCA_032357475.1 Enteromius thamalakanensis
TAAATCTGGACCCGCCGGCGGGTCCAAATCGGTCCCGCAGAGTTTATCAGGTTAAACCATTTTTATATGTACATACAGATGTGTTTATGTAGGTAAGGATTATGTTCTACACTGAATCTAGAAATTAAGTATTTTCTGCACCTTTAAAAACATTGCATCAGCTTAGTTTCTGTCTGTACAGTGTTTGATTGGAAAAGCACAGGAAATGTCCTGTTCGTATATACACTACCGCTCAACAATTTGTGGTCAGTAAGATATTTAATGGTTTTTAAAGATGTTTCTTCTGCTCATCAAGGCTGCATTTATTGGATTAAAAATAAAAATACAAAACTGTAATATTGTGAAATATTATTTCAATTATTGAAATATTATTTATTTATTAAATATATATATATATTATAATAAATATATATTATTTTAGTGTGTGTTTGTGTATGTGTGTGTATATATATATATATATATATATATATACTGTGCATACACACATGCACACACACTGACATTCTTCCTGTTTTGTCATCTCTCTCTGTCTCTGTCTGTCTGAATAACCCACTCAGCGTGTGGTTGTGGAGAGGTTCAGTGACAGAAATAGACAGTGCTGTTCATGTGGCAAGGCCAGAGAGCAGAGGTTAATGAACGAGCAGGTTATTAATAGAGGCACTAATTAGCTGCTCTCTCTGTCTCTGCTTCCTGTGGTTGATCAGGATGGAGGACTATTACAGTCTGTCCGGCCTGCGCCCGCATTACTACCCGCTTCCAGAGGGAGGACCCCTCCACCCGTCTGCTGTGCACCTGCCCCTGCCTGGAGTCTTCTACCCTCCTGAGATCACACACCAGTCACTGTCAGCGTTGCACTCCGAGAGGTACACACACACATGCACAAATACACATGTGCACACTTATACACCGACACACCCGCACATAAACTCAAACACATAAACTTGCACTCACACACACACAAACACACACATGCACAATTGTTGGTAATTATGTGTGCAAATACAATCGATACACCATCATCATATGATATTCTCTCATCTCATTTCTCTCACACACACAAAGTTCCAGGTCCTCCGAAGTGAACATCATCAACACTCTCCTGTGTTCCTGCGGCCTCTCACTGAGTGTATTCCTCTGGTTCCTGTCGAGAGTGTTGCATCTCACACCATTCATGTGTGTGTGTGTGTTTCGACCCTCCGCAGGCTGCAGATGGAAGAGGAGCTTCGCCAGCAGGAGCGAGAGAAGGAGCGAATGCGTGAAATCGAACGAGAGCGGCAGTGGGAACAGGAGGTGCAGAGAGAGAAAGACAGAGAGCGAGAGAAGCTAAGAGAGCTGGAGATTAAAAAAGAGCGAGGCAGAGACATCCCGGCGGTCAAGGCCGTGGAGAAACGCCACCTGAGTCTGGAGCCGCCGGCCAGCACACACTCCATCTCTCAGCCTCATCCGTACACACAGAGAGGCAAGCTGGAGGAGAGACTCGCTGCTAACAGAGCCGGTATGAGATCCATACACACAAACAAACAGTCTTCCTCTGGAAAACACAAAAGAAGATACTTTGAAGAATGTTCCTGCTGTTACAGTGGAAGTCAATGGGGTCTAAAAGATTCAAGCTCTAGAAAGCACATAGTAGTGAATCGATTTGTGAGAGGAACAGACTGAGATATAAACTATGCACAAATAATATAACAATATTTTTGCTATTATTTTAATAAATTCATATTCAAATATACACTACTGTTTGGAATAATTAGGATTATATATATATATATATATATATATGTACACCCACAACAGTAAATATTGTTAAGTTTTTTTAGATAATTTTTTAACTTTATAACATTATAGTAGTTTAAAGGCATAACATTTTATGCTGTATACTTATTTATATTTTTATTTACTTAAATTACTTAATAAAAAAAAGTCAATAGGTTGTAAAATTTTAATTTTAAACTACATTTATATAGCTTTATGTTTATACAAAATTATAATAGTCATCATTTCTTTCATATTTTAATTTAATACTTTCTCAGATATTAAATATATCTTTTTTCTTTTGAATAATCTATATGAAGACTAAATCAGCTGTTTTTACTGCTGTACCTTTTAGAATATATAATACACATAATAGAATTTAATTTTAATATTATTTTAAAAAAATTATTTCTTTTTATTATTAATAATATTATTAATCTATATTTATACCAGTGTTTTTTATTTTTATATTATGTGACTAATTGTAAGAATATTAAAATGATATATAATATTTAGATATATTACATTCAATGTATTACATACAATTATTATGTATATTTAATTAATAAAGTTATTTTATGCATATGTTTATACCACACATCTCATGGATGTCCAAGATGGAATTAAATTTAGAATTATAATCTATATTTTTATCACTGTTTGTTTTTTATTAACTACATGCAGTAATACTGTGAAATAGAAATTTTTACTTCAGTTTTTAGTGTCACATGATGTTTATATATTTATTTTATTCATTGATTCAATTATTTTTATCCATTTGACCTCATGATGCAGTACATCTGTTTTAAAGCATTTAAATTATTTCCTTCTTATCATAAGTTACTCCTTGCACATTTCATGCAGCTGGTTTCATGAATATTCAGCATGTAAATTATGATTGACGTTCATAACTCCTGTGTTTAGTTTCTCTGATCTGGTATTACCTGCAGCCTCAGTAACTGATTGCATCGCTCGTGGCTAATCAGTATTTAATATAGTCTGATGAATCATCTATCAGCCTGTTTTCCTGCATCTGGATGGGTCTGTGTTTGGAGAGACCCAAAGGATGGCAGCTGTTAATCATGGTTTGGCTGCTGTCTCAAACAAGTCAGAAGCTTTGATGCTTCTCTCCATAATAGTCTAATAGCAGATGAGTGAGAGCATTCAGGTGAATCCCATCATTCATGATGAAAACTACTTCAAATGGTTTGAGGATCCACTCAGACTCAGAAAACTGTTAAAAGTACAACATTTCAATGGATAGAAACGTAAATATGGGTCAAAGACGCATCAAAAGCAACTCACAAAAGTGATTTTTTGTTCATAGACAGCACATTAAATGTACGCAAAGTGTCTACTTTTAAGGTTTCAAATGTTTTTGGACAAATAAAAATGTTGTTGATATAATGGTGCATTGTCACAATTAAAAATGTATATTTAAAAACAAAAACGGATACTAATGATAGTCAGAAATATTATGAAAATAAACTAAAGCTTCATAAAATAAAATATATATTTTTTATATTTAATAACAACAACAAAAGCACATAAACTAGAACTTAAACTAAAATTAAATAGAAAACTGAAAATATAAAAATAAAAGGCTTTACTAGGTACTTAATGCTGAAGACCGCTAATACTGTATGTTGTTTTGGTTCTGCTTTGAGAAGCACGTGTTTACTTTGTCATCTCTCTATACAGACAAAACCAAAGAAGCGCCGCTGTTCACACCTCAGTCTGGTCCATACTCATCCTCAGGAGGTCCTTCGTCCCACTCAGCCTCGGTCCCCGGACTCTCTTCAAGCGTGCCGTTTGTGAAGAGCCACCGGCCCGTGGTGACTCCCATGATGCTCCAGCGGCCGGAGGAGGACAGATGGCTCGGCAGACAGAGAGCACTGAAGCTGGAGAGAGCTGACAGACAGCAGGAGCCAGCAGATCAGAGAGAGACGCACAGGTCAGTGTTACAGACTTCATAGCACTTCCTGTTGGAATAGTCGTGGAGGCAAAAACACGCGTTTTTCTTGAATGTCAGTGCAAATTCACTATATTTAACAATTATTACTCAGTGTCTTTAATGCTTGAATGAATCTGTTTTTTGATTCAAAGATACATTAATAAAACTAACACATAAGGATGAGTAACATTTAAAGAAACTTCTGGTTGAGATACTCCTTTTGGGACAATTTCAGCAAAAACCACAATTATTGTTTTTTTTTTTTACAAATCAGTTGAATAAATGACTCAAAGACTCAAATAAACAGTTCCTTGACGTCATCTACCACCAGTTTTAGTTTCGTATTTAAATGTATTTATTATATTATATGTATATATATATATAAACTCATTATATAAAATCATTATATAATTAAAAATTCTATAAACTTTGTTCATACAATTGTATTTATAGTCTATTGTGTTTTACATCTGAACCTTGTAAATGTAAAATAGCCATTTTAGGGTACCAAAATTGCCTTTGTAAAAGTAATAAGTTGATTTAAGGTGCCAAAAAAAATTTCCTGATTAACCTAAAAAAATATACATCAAAAAGGTACATTTAAGTTGCCAAACAATTGCACTTATAAAGGTAAAAAAAAACACCTTGAAAATCATATTAAGGTGACAAAAATGGCCCTTATTAAGGTTAACATTTCACTTTGAAATCTATTTAAGTTGGCAAAAATTGGCCTGATCCATGTTTTTCTTCTCATAAGATCTAGCGTGCCCAATTGTGAATTCTGTGGGTGTAGTTTCTGGTCTCATCTGCATCCAGCTATTTCGATCTGTACAAAACAGCTTGATTTGCTGCTTGATATTGAGAATTGGTGTGTCCTTACGAACACACTGGTTTGTAGAGCGGTTTTACTGTTTAATGCACGCCGTTATTCTTCTCGTTATTTCTCTCAAACGGCTAATGAACCATAGTCTCACCCAGAGGCTTACTTCCGCGTTAAAGAATAAGGTGGTAAAAATGCCTCTTTAAAGTCTAGTTTATGGGGACAGTATCTGACAGTGTGTGAAGTGAATGTTGCTTTATAAATGCGCCGATGTACCAGCACATAAAAACACTCTGTTTATGATCTCTGATGAAATCCCTATCTGATTTTTGTCAGTATGGCACACCCTGTGTGTCCCGTGGTGTGTGTGAGGACACTGCCCTCTAGTGGTGCTGTGTTAGAAACGTTTGGTGTGTTTCAGGTTCGGGGCAGGAGTCAGAGACATACCTGCACCTCTGGGAGCCCCGCCACCTCTCATCACCCCCAAACCTCCTCCTCCTCGGGACCCACACCCCTCTCCTCCCACCCCAGGCAGCCTCTGGAACCCAGTGTCCCTCCTGCGCTCGCCTCCCGACCACCCTGTGCCCCACATATACCCTCACAGCCGAGCGAGACCCCCGGAGGAGGAGGCCAGGCGGGGCCAGCAGAGGCCCATCTCCTCCAGGACACCCCACGGCCCCGCTGCGGACAGGGCAGACCCCCTGATGGTGTACGACCAGGCCCTTCAGCAGCACAGGAGACTTGTCAGCAAGCTGGACCTGGAGGAGAAGAAACGCAGGGAAGCCCGAGAGAAAGGTAAGAGTGGAAAATAAGACTTCCTTAAGATCTATCTATCTATCTATAGTTTACCTATCTAGAGTATCTATCTATCTATCTATCTATCTATCTATCTATCTATCTATTCATCCATCCATCCATCCATGGTTTATCTATCCATCCATCCATTGTTTTGTAATTATCTTCTGCCTGTTTCAGGTTATTACTATGAGTTTGACGACTCTTATGATGAGAGCGATGAGGAGGAGGTTCGAGCTCATCTGAGGAGAGTCTCTCAGCAGCCTCCTCTCAAACTAGACACGTCACGAGAGGTACGGTCTCATTTCATCAGTCAATGACAACAGCAACACCTCAGAAGAGCTAGTATCTTACAGCAGTCGCTGTGTTTCTCTCTCGGCAGAAGACAGAGTTTCTGTGTATGTTTGGACTGACCACGCTCTCGAAGCGCGATGAGCTGCTGGAGATGAAGAGGAGGAAGAGGAGGAGGATGCTGCAGGAGCGAGTCCCTTCACCCGCCGCGGTGCCCAGTAAACGCAGGACTCCGTCTCCTCCTCAGCCTCCGCTCAGCACACGCTTCACCCCGGAGGAGATGGACCGCTCAGAGGAACTGGACCACAAGAAACACTTCCTCAGCATCTTCAGCCTCAGCCACATCAGTCAGGAAGAGAGACAGAGTATGTACTCACACACAATAATGGTTTTTATACTCTACAGACTGTAAATGCTATTGCCCTACACCAACTCTACCCAGAAAACGGCATTTTTCAAAAAGCTTTTTTCTGCGTGATTTATAAGTGTTTTTAAAAGTTCTCCTTGTAATACCTATGCCATACCCATGTCATTATACAAATTTATGTCCTCATTTGTCACAAAAACGAGCACACACACACACACCAAGGAATACTGTCACAGTCACACTACCTGTGCTAAAGAGGCTGGTGAACTATACCTAATAATTATTAAACCTGAGTATAAATAATATACAAATTACTTATTGTAAAATTAAAAACATAATAATATAGAAATATTAATAAATACATTTGAAATACATTAATATATATATATATCCACACACACACTGTATGCGGGTATGTAATCAGAATTTTTTATTTTGCTGATTCAAAATTTTAATTTTTTGTATGTTATTATAAATGAATAGAAGAAATGTAAATTACAATTGTTAATATAATGCGTGTGCGAATACAATGTTTTTTATAAACATCTATATATAGAATAATTATAAAGTAACTTATCTGTAACATATTGTTTGGTTATGCATACTTTATATTATAAATAAATAAAATATTATGAACATTTATTTTGCTAATTTAAAGTAAAATACCAAGAATTTTACCTAATGTAAATATGAATAAAAAAAAATGTATGTAAAAATAATTATACACTTTCTAAATGTTGAAAATTTATAACTTTCAGTATTTTATGGAATATGCAGGAACAGGTAAACGTGAGTTTTTTGGGGGTTTTTTTTCATTTAAAATGGTTTGCTATATTGATACAAATATTTTACAAGAATAGTTGTGATTTGTTTTAAAGCCTGAGTGCATTACAATTTGACATACAGTTTGTTCCAGTTAATTATTATTTGTATTTTTTTTACATCAGAGAATAAGAAGATCGTGGACTTGCTGGAAGCCATCAAACAAAAGACCGTTACTCTAGACACCCTGAGATACGCCACAGATACGCCCTCTTCCAGCCCGGACGCTTCAGTATCTGGTAACAACAACACATTCACATACGCATTTAAGTCTTTGAGTAGTCCCAAATTTCCTCATGTTAAAAAATTAATACATGCACATGTTGTGTCAATCACGTTTACACACTGCCTTCGAACGTTTGTCTATGTTTTCATAGAAAAG
Organism: Enteromius thamalakanensis; assembly: GCA_032357475.1. Classification (NCBI taxonomy): domain Eukaryota; kingdom Metazoa; phylum Chordata; class Actinopteri; order Cypriniformes; family Cyprinidae; genus Enteromius; species Enteromius thamalakanensis. The sequence goes on from JAUCMT010000059.1 coordinate 16,269,656, forward strand.
GATGAAAAAATTTGATAAAAAGAAAAAAAAACATGACCATTTCAGACTCTGCTTTCTCCTATCATACAGCTGTCCCACATCCCAACCAGTCGGTCGGTAATGTTCACCCCGAACCCCAAAACCACTCGCCGGAAAACCCTCGTCTGCCTCTAGACCCGCCACCACTGGCTCCTCTCCACCCTCAAGGCCCACCCAGCCTGACGTCCCCGAGCAGAAAAGGCCCGAGCCTGCAGGCCAGCGCTCCTCATCCCCTCGCCCGGGCCACACACCCGCCTCTGAAACGCCCCGCCTGGGAGCAAATCAACTCTGAGGAGTTTGCACAGCACTTCCACCAGTCCGTGCTGCAGTCCACGCAAACGTCCCAGCAGAAACAGAAAGGTGACAATGGCTCCCTCTGCTGGCAGATATGAGAAATACATCCAGAGACATCTACGTAATGTTTTTTGTGTTCGTCTCCCAGCAGGCTTAGTGGGTGAGCGGTTCGAGCCTCCTGTGCTTGCCCCTCCAGGCCTCCAGAGGGCGGTGAACAGAGTCCCGAATGGACGGAGCAATGGCCACTCCTGCCATGTATCAGCCCAGCGAGAGTCTCCGGGTGCGAGGAACGACCTCTCAGCCGAGGAGGGCGTCAGTTCAGATGAGGACGAGGAGGAAGAGTCGCTCGGGCCCAGGTGGAAAGGGATTGAATCGATATTTGAGGCGTACGAGGAGTACATGGAGGGTACGCGGATGCTTTTGAATGGACATTATTTGGATAAAAACTGAACCTGTATGAGTTTCTGACTTCTGTTGGGTGCAAAAGAAGATATTTTGAATAATGTTGGTCCCCAAATAACTGATGGTCTTCATTGACTTCTATAGTGGGGTAGAATACTATGGAAGTCAATGGGGACAAAAAACTGGTTAATTTTTTTTTAAATACCTTCTTTTGTGCTCAACAGAAGACAACTTTAGGTAGGGTAAACGATGATAAAATAGACATTAGAGGATTGGAAAACTGACAACCAATGGTAAACGTGAGCGCAGATTTAGGCTGCTTTCATTTTTGTCTGTGGTTGCACAATATTGGCTTTCAGAGTGAACGTTTGTTTTCTGATTATAGTGCCTTGCTCATCTGTTTCTCTCTCTCTTTCTCAGAGAGGAGTATCGAGCAGCAGGTCCTCCAGAGCGAGTGCAGACGTCTGGAGACGCATCATTACAATCTCACTCTCACAGCCGAACAGCTTTCTCACAGCATGAGGGTAAAAATATATCTCATTTGTATTTGTATGTTATTGTATTTTTCCATTTTGTATTTTAACAGATTATCCTATTTTTATATTTGCATGTGTATGAGTGCGAGATCATTGTTACCAACTCAATATCATAAACAAAATATTCTATAAATTAGGGCTGTCAAAAATAACGCGTTAGCGGCGCTAATTTTTTTTTTTTCACGTGTGTGTGTAATTATACAAGAAATTTAGTAAACCTAAATGAATGCAATTTCTTTTATTTTATCTATTTATTTGTGCTAATTTAAAGGTTTTTTACTATATATATATATAAATGGTATCATTATACATTTTTTATAATTTATAGTATTTACCACATTCAGCATTGAAAAATACAAAAATGTTAAATGAAATGAAAAATGCTTACTACAGGACACTTCGTTATCACAGTTTTATATTGACTCTTAACAGACATCGCTGACAATCACAGTAGAGTGTTAGCGCCCTCTTGTGTCAGCTTTGAAATCTACCAATTGTCAGTGGGTTATTTTTTTAACTGTGAGTAAGTATTGTTATATGTTGTGTATTTCCCTCATAACTAGGACCTACTGGCACAGAAGCACAACCTGGCTCTGAAGAGAGATCGTGTGCAGGCCGAGCTGGAGCACATCAAGAAATGTCTGACACTGCCATTATTACACTGGCACAGAGGATTCTACAAGAGACCCTCACCGAGGTGACCTGAAGACGACGACAGCACGAGCCACAGAGATCAACATCTACTGTAAGGACTTCAGTTCAGGCACGAGGAAGATCCACGAGCTATGGATCGCGATCTGGTGCCAATGTCTGACGCTTCACTGTGACTCACTGCACTACAAGTCCAACCCTGTGAGAAAACACGCATTTGACAGCCATCCAAATATCCATTACTTGACCACTAAATCTGACGGGACGTTTGCCAAGAGGTGCACTGGATATGCACTTAATATCGCGTATATTTGGTGCAAAACTCTTCTTCTGGATGATGAGCATTGAGTTGAAACGCTTTCCTATTTATACAGTTTTTAAAAGGATACGATTGTGTAAAATACCGCCGAATCACATTTTTGTAAGTTTTTATTCTCAATGAATAATTATAAAAAGGACTGCAATTTGAAATATAAATATTTTAATGCTTTTTGCAAGGGAAAAAAAGCCACTGCTGGTCAGAAATGTTGGTGAAGGAAAAAATGAATCGAGATTTCATTTCAAAATCAGAGGCTCTTCAATGTATTTGTCAGAAAGTCGCGTTTGTCTAGGATAGTGTTTCTATGTTGTTTTATTCTCTCTCCGTCTCCCACCAAACCAAAATGTCAATGCCATATATATATATTATCCATGAGTACATGGCTATTTGATAATCGACACTAAAATAAACCGATCCAGTGTAGGAATCACTTTATAATAACTATCATTAATGACAAATAACATATAATACTTAACAGATTTGCAGTTATTGTACGTTCAAGTATGAAGTCAATCAATCGTGAGTCATTATCATGTGGATAGTCAAGAAAGTTATTCATAAAATAAATTAATAATAATTCAAACAAAAAAGAATACCCGATGCAGCAAGTGCATTAGCGAAATAATGGCAATTATGAAATAACAATACAATTATTAATTGGATGTTATTGCATAATTAGTAAAAATTGAATTTATTTCTGAATCATGATTATGAATTGTTTTATAAATGAACATTCTGTTAAACGTTATATGCTTATTTAATACTGTCCGTTTTGGACTGTCATGAAAGTGATTATAAAGGGTTAACCAAATGTTTTTATGTATAACCTGGCCAATATGATTTAATTTTCAGCCTAGCTGCCATGAGAAAAGTCATTTTATATGGAAATTAGTGCCACAGTAAAAAATAAAACTTCGCTAATGCTCTTTTGTTTATTATCATTTAAACGGAACACATTCGATGTGTTGAATTTTAAAGAAATGTCCAATGCCACAAGTTGAAAAGTGTCCGTCTCTGTCTATTCTCTACTTTCTTTAAAAAAACAAAAAGCTTTTATTGCATATTGTTTAAAACACGAATGGCTTAAGAAAAATCTGTTTGGAGGAAATGGAGCAACCATGACGGTTATGGAAAAAAAGAAATCTGTAAACATGTTTTAGTTGTAATTTTTAGTGGAATGAAATGTGAGTTAATATATTATTTCTTGAAGGTAGAAATACTTATTTATGGATATATCTGTGTATATGCTGATATAAGAATCATGTTTGAAAAAAAAAAAAAGCATTTCTTGCCATATTTTGTCTACAAAACCTCTCAAGTAATGGACATGATTCATTCTCAAGAGTAACATGCTCTTCAGTTGTTTCTTGACTCTGTATGATTTACAATGCAGCAAAATAAACAACTTGACATTTGAATCATCTCCAGTCTTTATAATATACACCTTTAACTTCCAGTCAGTTAGTGTTGGCTATAAAGGTTACCAGGCTGTTTTCTTCAGTGTCCTGCTTCACATTGTTGTGTTGAAGCTTGTACTCCAGTTCGTGCCCTACAGCGTTTTTCAGCACAATGCATCTTCTTCAGCATCGCGTGTGTTCAGTCCCTCAGTCTTCTCAGACTTGAAGGCCACCTTCGTCTTGTTCAGCAGGTCATTCAGGTCCTTTCTGATCCACAGCTTAGAAACAATACACCTCGTGTGATGGAAATAATCAGTCTGTACCAGAGATTTCTGCATAAAGAAGTAAATTAACTTCACAAAAATCATTTTCTTGAATGTTTGGTCTGGCAAACTACTAGTTTTCATTGAAATTAATATGCTATAATAGTTTAACACTCTTGTGGCATAGCCTGCTTTCTGACATGAGTCATATTAAAGTATCATAAAAAGTGGCACATGAGAACTATTCTGGAAAAAAAAATGAAAAAAACAGATCAAAACTTGAGCTATTAATCACTGAACATCCACCCTAACCCGTTTATGTTGGATGAACGAACAACGAATCATTCTTAGGACCCGGATCTTTTTGAAATTCTGTTCTTAATAAAGCCTTAAATTAATAATGTAACATTACTTCCAGTGTATTCAAATAAACCAAAGAAAGCATCTTTAAAACACCACCTGTCACTGTAAATAGCCCAGAGAAACCTATTCACTCATGATCATTTGAATCGGATCTTTTCCAACTGAACCGGTTCTCGAGATGAAATAAAAGGCTACTGTTTAATGTGATATTTCCACAGTTGCCAACTGTGCAGTTGACAAATAAAAGTTACTTTTTTAACTTCTTAGTTATACATCCTCAGAGAAAGTGCGACGCTTCATTCACACAGGACGCGTAACTTCTTGCGTTCAGTCTATTTTTAGCTACTAGTAATGGACACATGCGCGTCAGAACGTTGCGTCGCGTTTCGCACTTGTTGCCGCGTCGCGCACCAACCGTGCTAGTAACAAATGTTCTAGTTGAAGCTTTAAATACACGTGTCGACGTCCTAGAACTCATTTCACAGCGCCCTGTCCAGCTGTATTTCACACACTTCTAAGGTGAACGACTGCTTTACCTGTTGAGAGGAGCGCGCAGGTAAGCAGGATCACGTGACCTTGTATTCCCTGTACAGTGATTCCAGGCGACAAACTCGACTCAACCTTCCGCGTTTACATGCAGCTGGTCAGCGAGACATGTCACCTACTCCAGTCTCCGTTTGAGTTTGATAACTTAATGACACAAGCTGTTTCACTCGAATGAAAGGATTTCTGCCAGGTCTGCGATGTGGCGTTATCTTTGGATTCTTTATCTCACATGTCTCGAGTTGACTCAGTCTGTGGGTAAGTCTATCTATCTATCTATCTATCTAGGCTATCTATTTATCTGTCTGTCTGTCTGTCTGTCTGTCTGTCTGTCTATATGGCTATTGCATCTGTATAAATACGGTTCATTTAATGAATTGACCTTTTCTGGGGCATGTTGTCTGCTGTGAAAATGTAACCTGCCATTTAACAACCTATAGGTTTTTCAGAGAAATTTAAAAGTGAAACAAAAAAAAAGACCAGAAATCCTGAAAAGGTACAATACAAATGTACACATATTGTCTTATAAGTGATTAACTTTTAAATAACATGTTCAACCTTTATGTAGATCACTGTAGTTTTAATATTTCACATGTTTACATAACAAATATATGATGATGACCCCTTGCATCAAAGCTGTTTTTCTGGTTAATATTGTTCATCCCGTCCATGCAAGCATTAATTAAGCACCTTGTTTCTCTACCAGGGAAAAAAACGCCTCAACCTGTAATGGGAACTTTGTACCCGGTAACAGCCTGTTCAGTTCAGCTGCTCCTGATTAATGATTGAATTAAGTTACTGGCTGTGGTGCAGAACAATGGTCTTACTTAAACAGTACACAGTGAAAAGATCTGTTGCAATAGTGCAGTGCTGAGGGATCCGAGATATTAAAAATAGTTGTAATAACCCTTAAACAGTAGTGAGTAGTGTTGTAACCCATGGGATAGGTTACATAGTAATACCAAATGCTTTCATAAAGCATAAAGCATTTGTCAAACCTGTTGTCATGATGATACACATATTGCTCTTCCACCTATATGAGCTTTCACATGTTGCTGTTTTTGCATAAAGCATCTGACCTACATTGGTAAAAGTGGCCATAAAGCGAGCAATGCAGTGTAAACTTGTTCTGGAAACAAGAGTATGTTCTCATACAGTCAATATTTGCTTTCATAACATTGTTTTCCTTCTTCTTCCTGTCTTTTCCTTCCTCTGAATCCCTGGTATTGACATTATTAGTTTAGATGACATATTTAGCTGACATAGCATACAGTATTTTCTTTATCAATATGTTCATTGCCTGGCAAATTGAATCTTTCCAGCGCTGTGCTCTGCCAGTTGAGTTATAGGAAATACTTGCTATTGTTTCTTCCTGCTTGCTTTGAATACATGCAAATTGAGTTCTGAACTTTCAGTTTCATGCTTGGATATTTTATATCTATCTGGATATTAAAGATATGAGCTGTTAAATGTCAGCTTTAAGAACAGGTTGAATGTGGGAACATTTTATAAGGCATATACAGTTCATCCAAGTTTAACAAGATTGCCCACTAAAACAGTTTTATTAGATTCAGAAGAAAAAAAAGTACAAGTACGCAAACGCTGGGCCAGGATATTGCAAGCACACTCTACATACTTAGCCTACTAAAATACTAGTAAATTATACTAAAATACTAATAAATTGAGATTTAGCGCAAATAATCTTATGACAGATAACCGATAAATGGCTGATATTAAAATTTTACCCTATTTATCATTAATTAAGTTTTTCATGTCAAGTACATACAATTACATACAGTACCTGATATTGGCCAATACTGATAAATTGTAAAAATGACCTGATTACTGATAACATACTAAATATTGTAAATCCATTCTACTAAACCTGAGGACTCAAGCCGCAAACTGTTAGCTTTTTTAATTTACAGTACATCTCAAAAAGTAAAGTTACACTTCATAGCTTATACGTAACGATAAACCCATAAACTTTGAAACAGTACTTTGGGATTTATAAAAAAGTAGTAAATATGTGTTTAATAGCTCAACACATGCACTAGATAGATTCCTTGATGGGTTATTTCCCTTGTTATGCAATGTGTTTGCACACGCTATGCACCTTGCAATATGAGCGATATAATTATTTTGTACTTGTTGCGTTTATTTCTGAACCTCCCCAGAACACAGGTGTCTGTTTTTGTTGTATCTCCAGTAGTTTGTTGTTGTTTGGACTCTTCCTGTCCTTTTACGATTGAAAAACAGACCAGTAGCTTAGCAGAAGTAATTGAATCTGATAAGACTGTTAGCATCACGCTCAAAAATGACCAAAGAGTTTCAATATTTTTCCTATGTAAAACTTGCCTCTTCTATAGTTACATTGTATATTAAAACGGATGTAAAATGAAAAGTGGTGATTTTCTTGGCTGATATAACTGGGAATATACTCTCATTCCGGCGTAATATTTAAGGAACTTCTGTCAGCACCAGGGGCAGTGATAGCACCTAAAAATAGGCATTTTCAAGCCATTAAGCAGTCTTAGTACACGGTGTAACTATAGAAGAGTCAAGTTTTAAATAAGGAACTTTTTGGTCATTTTTGAGCGTGATGCTAACGGTCTAATCAGATTCAACTACCTATGCTAAGCTACAGCTAAAAGCGCTATCGCCAGACCTAGAGATTGGCTGAATGGATTCGAAAACAGTGAAGTTTAACTGTAGAGAAGTTGGAAAATGGTGGTACTGTTACAAACGAATTTAAAATCACCGCTCATTAGGAGGAGTCTGGGCTATTTCTTCCCTCACTTCCCTTTTACAAGACATTTCTTGGAAAGGTGTTTTCATCACATCACATAGAAACAAATGAACAGCGGTCTTACCTTGAATCCTCAGTATTCATGTGTACAGTGCATTGCAGAAGGTGTTTGTCAAAGGTCAAAGGAAGAAAGGTTTGTCAACGGTCCCAAAGTTTGTTGGTTGAAGGATTTATGGACCTACTTCCAAACTCTGCCCATATTGGAGTTTCCCAACCACGTTCCCAGGAATCTAGCCACATGCACAATATTTATGTTGGCAGGGCTTCTTAACCAGCCCAGCTTTCACAGGAACCTTCATCATGAATGACCATTAAATTAACATTTAATTAATACGTTTCCATTTTATAGCATAAAATACCATATCCATGTTTCTCAAACATGGGAATACGAAGCAGTGCTGATGAGAAACAGCCTCACCTGTGGGACAGAATAGAGTTTCACTCATCTCTCCTGAGATTAGATATCCACCACAAGACTCGAGCAAGGTTACGCCAAATAAAGAAGTCATTGTTTTTAGCTGAGTGCCATTCATGTGTGCACATCTACCTGTATAAAGAATCTAGCAGTTTGTTTAGTACAAAGTCAAGTTTTATCCATTGTAACACACTGACGCTCACTCATTTCTTGTGTTTTCTCTCTCAAAACAAAGATCCGCTTTGTAGCAGCCTTTCAGAATTCAAGCATGATCAAACTCAGTCGGTTTCAGAGACGCTTGGCCATAACGTGGTCCTCAACTGCACAGCCTCCATAGCTTTAAACCAGACATATTCAGACTGCAAAGATCTTCTGAAGTGGACAAAAGATGGCACCCCGCTTACCAACCTCACCTACTCGGAAAGTGTAAAAGAATGGTGGGTAATATGATGCAATCCACTTTCAAATACTGAACACAAGTTATTAAAAGTAAAAAACATAGGAAAGTAACTTTAGTGTGAAATGTATCCTGGCTGTGTTCTGAATACTAGAATACTGCATACGGTGCAGTAAAGTGTGACTTAAGTGTGGGAATTAAACAAGTAATTGCGTAAAAAGGTGTTTATATCTTATAATTATTACTTTTTTGCAATTCTGAGAATTACTAGATATAAACACAGAATTGCAAGTAAAAAAAATCTGCATTCTTTAAAGTCCAATTAACAATTATTATTCTGTTTTTGCGATTTTCTTTTTTCTGAATTGAAAGATAAACTCAGAATTCATGAATAAATTCATATTTGCGATTTCAACAAGCATTTTTAATAAAAAAAAGTGAATTGTAAAATACAAGGTCAGAATTATGAGATTATGAGACATACCTAAAAAAAGTCAGGATTCAGAGTTAAGTATCTCGCAGTTTAAGGTTTTTGAGAGTTAAAAGTATACATTTTTTATATCTTCCATTGAATTGTAAGAAACAAAGTCTGAATTGTAATAAAATGAAAAACTGTAAGGGAAAAGGTTTGGACTGTGAGATAAAAAAAAAACTATTTGTGAGAAATAAAAAAAAAAAGATTCATTTTTTACCATACTTTCTTTAAAGGAGTTTCTTTTTCATTTAATTAATTAATCAGTGGCCCCATTTTATATTAGGTGGGCTTAACTACTATGTACTTACATCGACATACTTATTGTGTTCATATAGTGTTGCAAAACCGGTTTGGGTAGGTTTAAGGGTAAGGGAAATTAATTACAGATGTAATTACATACAGGTATTAGTGAAATATAAGTGCAATTTAAAAACATGTACAGTATGTGCATTTATTAAATGATAAATGTGAGGCCACCTTATATAAAGTTAATAAGATGTTAATCTTGGCTGAGCTGACTTCTAGTTTATACTTCTAGTGTATACTTCTTGTATATAGCACATTTTGGCATTGTGCATCATCAGTTTTCTATATATGCAGACAATTTGCACACGGTGTAGTACACTTACTAGGAAAATACTACGAGTGGTATGCTATTTTAAACCCAGCCGGATAATAATACTTGAAAAATGTGCTTTATTTCAAAGCACAAATGAAATATAGCTGCAAGCAGCAATTAACGGGGTTCGAGCATTTGGAGGGTATTAGGTTGTATAGGGCAACATGGATGTATGTCTGACACTTAAGCACATAGAAA
>JAUCMT010000059.1:16291067-16303167 GCA_032357475.1 Enteromius thamalakanensis
ATTGTTATATATTAAATAATATCATATTTGTTTCAAATCGTTGTTAATTATACCAAGATACCATTGCTGCAAATACTTTACAACTTACATTAGTTTACAGCTTAAATAAAATGTAAACATATAGAAAAAATATGTTGCATGTTTTAGTAGAGCAAACAAATCATATTATAGAATGTGCGCTTCTGGTGTGCGATACTTCGAGCTGTCTTAGACGCGGCGCTGCGCTTCTCGTCCGGTGTGCGACCCCCTTAAGGCTACAAAGATGTGATGGACTGAAGTTCTGTGGGAAAGGAAGGAAGGCTCACCCATGTCGTTCTTGTCCTTGGCGTGACGGATGAGGTTTCTGAGGACGCCGGTGAGAGAACGCAGCTCCAGATCGGTGTTGGTGTTGCTTATTTTTTCCAGAATGACAGGCAACATCCTATTCTGCTCCAACGCCACACGACTCAAGATAGACGCCCACTGAAACATGAGAGATGTTTTGTTAAAATAGCTGCTTAATAACTAGCTGCAGTTGCTAATGTGATTACTAGACGGATACTAAAGTTTTCTTTGTGATTACTGTGGTATTGTTAAGGAGCACTAATGTTAAAGGGTTAAATGGTTACATGTGCAGTAACCCAAGCACTGGGCCAAAAACAACGTTATCACTAATTTTGTCCATATTTTACCCAGTGCTAGGTTGTGTTTAACCTGGCATTGTTGGGGCATTGCTAGAACTAAGATGTTTGCTAGCTTGTTTAATACGCTGCGTGATCTGGATTTTTTTCTTTAATGTTGAAGAATGGTTAATATTGTTACTTGTCAACCGTCCAATCACAGTCGAGGAGGGGAGGGCAGTTTCTGCTTGCTCTTACCCTCGTTTCTCCAGCGGTGATGTTCTGCAGGGCTCCGGCCGCGGCCTCTCGCGTTGTGAAGTTGTTCTCACATTGCATCAGCACGCTGTTATACAGTTCCACGATTTTAGGGTGCCAGAGCCACTCCATGTCGACGGGATTCTTGGACACTTCTGTAAATGTGCCGATGTCCTGATTTTGTCTCTGGAAGAAAAAACACAGTATGAGCTAAAGCTGAAATTTGAGAATGAAAACTGAAATGGGAACTTGAAAGCAGCTTCTTACATCTTTGGCCTTTTTGCTGTTTGGGGTGAAGCAGCCGATAGGCTCTGCTTTTGAGGAGTCCTGATCTCGACTTGGACCCTCGAGCCGAATAAGGGATGTTTTGGGAATTTCGGCGTACAGTTGAAAGGACAGATTCCTCAACACACACACTGCGTTCTCCACACCCTGAGTGAGGAATACACTCATGAACGGCCATGTGAACACACGCCTCGCAGGCGCAGGCAACAACACAGGCAGAATATAGATGAGAGGGTTACACAATTACCTTCTCATTCACTTTAGAGTCCGGCAAGCATTTCTGAATATAGCCAACTAGAGCATCGATCAGACCCCGGGTAGATCTCATCTGCTGTCTGGTCTTCTCGTTCACCGAGCTCAAGTTCCTGTACAAGAAAACAGAAAGATATATAAAAAGCTGAATCTCTTTTATGAATTTTAAAAATATGTTATGGAAAAAAAACATTTTATTAACACACACATACACACACATATATACATATTATTGTTTTTGTTTTATTAAAAAAATCATTTTAAAGATACAGTGATTCATTAAATCTCTTTACATTTTCTTTAACCTTAAAAATATATTTTCATAAAATACAGTATTTTCAAAAAATATTTAAAAAATAAAGTCACAATGCAATAAATAAATACCAGGCCAATTAAATAGTCCTAAATTCCTGATTTTCTATATTTTTCTCAAAACATGTTTTAATTTTGCAAAAAATGAACAGATCTAAAAATAAATCTTAAACTTGTTATTATTTTTATACATTTCTAAAATCAACAGTTATAAAATATGCAAAAACAGTCCTAAAAATGTTCTATAATTTTCTAGTTAATATTCCTAAAAGTTTAATTACAGAATACTGAATAATTATATTAAATTCAATAACAGAGATACAAATATTGTATAATAATATAATATAATTGTATAGCAATAATAATATTGTAAAATATTAACTAAAAATAATAGTCCTAAAATAGTTTTTAAAATTATTATTATTATAATTATTATCCTAAAACTATTATTGAAATAATACAATTTTCTATGGTTTTAAAAAAATTAACGGTTCTATTATATATATATATATATATATATATGTTTTTTTTTTTTTTTCATTATTTTTCTAGGAATAAGCCTCCTAACAACAAAATTAATACATTTTTATATTTTTCTACAAATGACAGTCCTGGCTTCATATTCTATAATTTTCTAAAATATAGTTTGGCTTGTGTTTTGGGTTGAAACATGACTCTCAAGTATTCTCGTTCTCAGGTGTCCTATCAGGGATGTGGCTAGAGGGGATTTTCACTCTGTAACGTCCAACTAAGTTCCTGTAGGAACAGGAACAAGTAAAGGGGAACACAGAACCGTCTGTGTGTGTGTGTGTGTGTGTGTGTGAGAGAGTGTGTGTGCGTACCTGAGGCAGCCGGTAGTGTTGTAGAAGATGTCAGACTCTGAGGGGTTCAGCTCAATAATATCCTGGCCCCCGGTCCCGGAGAGGGGAATCAGAATCTTCTCAGTCAATTCGGGAAGAGTTTGTTGTGCCAGCCTTTCTTTCAGGTTATCCTTAGAAGACAGATTCCACAGAATACCTACAGCGAATGAGAACAAAGGGGAGAGAGAAAAAGAGAATGAGAAAAGAGCATGGGAATGTGTCGTGGGAAATAGATAAGAATTTAAATAAAGATAAGAAAAAAAAAACAAGACAAGGAAAAAGTGAGGAAAAAAATCATAACCTCCTAAGCTTTCGTCATGATGTCATCCTCTTAAATGCCCTAATTTTTAGTGGTGGGATTTGCATCTGTAGATTTATTGGGTTTATTGGAGCGCCTGCATATCCAGACATGAACAGAGCCGTAAGGACTGACATAAACCTTACTGACTAACTTTTGCTACAGGTGTCCATTCATTCCTCTGCACATGTCGAGACAACGTTGAGTAATAATTAGAGTAGTTTGATGCAATACTGCGAGATCAGACGACGCCCTGCATACAACGCATACAGATCCGTATCTGAAAAACTCCTCATAAGTAATTTGATGGCCTAAATAGAAAAATCTTTAATTGAAGGATGTTCTATATTTTTTTTGTTATAAACATACTGCAACTACTTACATACTTCTTATATTTGCGCTCTGTCAGTAGATCAACTTTAGACTCCCATCAACATTTTTGCGGTCTCGCACTAATTTTCACTGTTTAGTAAATCTGCCACCTAAATTATTAGCCTAACAATGTGCAAAGGTCATACTCCACTGCAATCTAATGAAAAACTATCTATTTATTTAAGGGCTTTAAATCAGCCAGTAATGAGGTTTGCTATGGTAGTGGCCTTTAGGGTTTAGGTTGTTTTGTGAATTTTCGCAGTCTAAATCCAGTCAGAAATTTCATGCAAAAAAAAAGATTTCCCTATGTAGATTTCACAAGCCTTTCAAGTTGGTCACACTTATTGACCACGTTAACCAACGGGAAGCAGCTTGGTCTGAGAGTAATACATTTCTTTCGGCCTTTTCGTGAAATTTCCAAGTATAGGTCTCTGCAGCAACTGTAATGGGAGTTACCACATCGGGGCGTTTTTACACCATGTTATTGATTGGCCGACGTCATAGTGAGGAAAGGTTTAGGGGTAGGGTTAGATCAGGGGGATCATTTTGATTGCATTGAATGCCTAGAAATTGAGAAACGCCCACATTTGCTCTGCAGAGACCTCAATCTCGAAGATTCGGTTCACGAACGACACTTCACTCTACGTGGACACTTTTGAAATTTCGTTCTCTCAACTCTGGATCTATGGCTCTGGTGGCTTCCTGTAAAGTGATGAATCGATGTAAAATGATTCTCTATGTCGTTCGCAGTGCCCTTCGAACTGAGCATAGCTCCCTTTGGATTGGAATATCAATTAAAATGTCATTTTAATCTTCGCAGTCCATTTAGGGTCAAATGGACGCACCTTCTGTTCTGACAGATATTTTATGACGTCTGTTCAATAATGTCATTGGTTATCAACTCACACGTGATCTAAAACTGTTATGCTTTCTCCAAAGATACAGGCTCGCGAATGCTAGAAAGGCAAGAAAACTCATCTCTGATTAGACACTGGTTCTTGACAAACTCGATCTAGCAGTGACACTGTGTATTAATACTATAAAAACGAATACTTTCTTGTCTGCATGTCTTAATTGGAAATACAATGACATTGTTCTAAGATATGTTATTTTTTATAATAGTAAACACATACCCAAAGCGTGTTTTCAGTGGACGCTGATTCTCGCTGTATCACACGATCAATTTTACAAGGCTAAATTTTCACAAACAAACCAATTTTCTATCCCAATAATTCTATTTCATCATTTAAAAAAAAAAATATGGTGACCCGTAGTTTTCTTCTTCAAAAGAGTATATTTTCACCATTTGAGTTGTATTGACCCAGTGGCCTAATGGATAAGGCATCAGCCTCCGGAGCTGGGGATTGTGGGTTCGAGTCCCATCTGGGTCGACTTGGTTATTTGCACTTTTTGTTCAGCACGTTTCATTCGATTGGGAATCTGCTGAAGAATCGTTGTCGCATTCGTGCATTCACTGTATTGTTAATTTACATAAGCTTCTCATTTTTATAGTATCTTGGCGTTTTTATAGTATCTAATAGAAAACTTGATTTTCAGGCTCCATCAAAAGCAGTCAAAATAATATAAAAGACTTTAATAGTACTATTCAAGCAACAAGAATATAATATTTAGTCTAGAGCTCATTAGGAAAACGTTTGTGAAAAGCTCAATGAAGTCTGTGTTTTGTGTCTTAATGGATAGATTCATGATATAAAACTGACTAAATTACATATTTTTAAGATTCTAACTGTAAGATTTTATAATAGTTAAGTATTTCAATCTGAATGTTTTTTCCATGAATATAATTTTACCCCATTACACACTTTTTTGAGACATTATATAGGCTTCCTTTTGTTAAGGAATAAGTAGATTATGGGGGTCTGTTGTTCAATTTAAACTTAAAAGATATTGAACGGTATTCAAAGGTAGGTTACAGTATGGTAAGGTTTTAATATTCCCAAGACCTAATTTTAGTGCCTGAGCATCACGGTGCTAAGGCCCTCTTGTTTAATATTAAACAAAATATTAAAAAATATGTTTTTTATATTTCTTGTTTTTTGTCTACTATCCCAAGGTTTTTGGGGACCTTAAAACACTCAAAAACAAAAGATCGGTACACAAGTTGGAATCTGCAGACATTAGGACGCCGCAGAGAGTGGGACCCAGGTGTGGCACAGGGGCTCTATGGCGCCCCCTGGAATACAGTCAGAAAACAGGATTTATAGCTCACACATACTGGCACGAATGGACCTTTTTCATGCTCCGTGTTCAAAAACCAGAAGCTTTAAATAGTTGTGTAAAATAAATTCCGCTGTAGACTGAATGAATGTCAATACCTGTAGCACTGGCTTATTTGTTGTGATTTTAGTAACAATTCAATAATAGCTGTTTCTTCAAAACACGTTAACCACAGTATTCCATCATGAATCGGGTATGATTTAATGAGAACAAATGTTGATATGATATTCTAATGAATTATTTTTAATTGCTCTGGGATAAAAAATGTGAATTTGAACAACACCAGTTTGATCTTATACATGATGATTGTAGCCTAATGGAAAGTAAAGTACTGTAAGTGCAACACTATAACTAATCTTTCATTTAAACAGTCTTTAGTTGTTGTTAATTTTATTGTAAGATGTATAAGCTTGTCTGTTTTAATTGCTTTTTTATGTGATATGCTTGTATGGTTTTCTTGCATTTTTTAAGTAAAAAGCTGGGGCCTGTTTCAGTAAGGTGTTAGGTCAATCAACTCTGAGTAGACTAATTCAGAGTTAAGCGTGTACACCACAACTCTAAAAAGGCATTAATAAATTGAAGCGCAGACATTACAAGTTACCATGGCAACATCTAAAAAAAGAGCTGAACTTGATGGGCTCATGCAAAGTTATAGCAAATATGAGCACATATTTAAAAATAAAAGCAACACCGCTACATCGGCGAAACAGAGACAGTTAGAGTAGGAAAACATAGCTGCTCAAGTGAATTCATAAGTTTACATTTAAAGTTTTTAAATATAAAATTTTGTAAGTATTTTTTTTAAGCCGTAATTTTCAGATGAAATTGCATTAAATTACATAAAATAGGCTACTGCAACAAATTTGACAAAACAAGAATGCATATAACCTTAAATTTATTTTCAGTGGAAATGTTTAATTTAAGGATCCCACTTTTACACACATTGATCAGTTTAACTTAAAATATTTAAAAGTGCATCTGCCTTTTTATTGATCAAGTGTTAGATGTTGACAAGACATTTAGAATGTAAGCATTACTAAAAAAATATTTTACCTACCAGGAGACTTGATCCTAGCAGACCGTGGATTTAGGATTCAGGAACAAGTTGGCTTGTACTGTACAAGGGTTGAAACTCCTGCCTTTACACGGGGGGAAAAAACAGCTGGGCGCTTGTGGTGTATGCAATATTCTTCCTAACCACTTGGGGCTGCTAGAGTCTAACCTGTGGGGTGAACAAAACAACAAGAGGGAGTGTGGACTTAAGGCACGTGATGTTGTGAGTTTGGGAAGAGAAGCTGCCGACGTTTAATAAAGTTCTGGAATGTAAGTTCGTGTCTATCCGTGTATGATTAACGACACAACATATTGGCGACGAGGATGACTACCCTACAATTGCTTCAGCCTGTGCCGTTCCTACAAAACGTTGGCGAACCGCCAATACCATTCAAAGCATGGATTCGCTCGTTTGACAATTTTCTTTTAGCAGTAGCTGAGGAAGAAGTGTCCGATTCAAGAAAACGTGCTCTGCTGATCCACTGTTTGGGGGCTGAAGGTCAGAGACTCTTCTATACACTTAAAGTCGAAGATAATTCCTATGCAAAGGCTTTGGAAGCTATACAGGAATTCTTTTCACCCAAAGTGAATGTTGTAGCCGAACGTTACCGCTTCAGACAGCGTGGACATCGTGCGGGAGAAACTACAGACCAGTTCGTAGCTGCACTAAAGGAACTACTTACAACGTGCCAGTTTGGTGAAATGGAAGAGGAGATGATTCGTGACCAAATCGTCGAAAAGACAGCTTTACCTCGCATCAGGGAGCGATTGCTACTGGAGGTACCGTTAACACTATCTAAAGCTTTGACAATAGCACGTCAAATTGAAACGGCTGTGGCTGAGGCAAAGGCAATGAGCGTGACGGCAGCCGAGGAACCAGTTCATGCAGTACAGACGACAGTGCGGCAGCCGCAGGGCAAACCTAAACGAAATGGAAGCTGGAAAGACAGGAAAAATGTGCAAATACAAGAGAAAACATGTTACAGATGTGGTTCAGTTCATCACACTGCTAATTTCAAGGACTGTCCCGCTAAAGATGCACAGTGTAATTCCTGTAGAAAGAAAGGACATTTTGCAAAAGTCTGCAGAGGCAGTAAAAACGGGAAAGAAGTTGCTGTTCCAGAAGTAACCATCTTGAATGTCGATGCCGCTCAGATAAGTACTATGTTGTGCAAAGTCAAAGTATGTGCTGCGGGATGGGTGAGCCCGGACATTGAATTAATGCTAGACACAGGCTCGGCTGTATCCATTTTACCAGAGACTTTATATGCTGAATTCTTCCCAAATGTTACACTTGTGGAGCCTAAGCACAAACTTAAGGACTATGGGGGGAACAAGATAGCTGTGCTGGGGTGTTTGAAAGCAGTCGTGTCATGGGGCAGCCGTAACGCAGCCGCTGATCTCTACATTGTGAAGCAGGGGTCTGCTGTGTTAGGCAGAGACCTATTTACTGCACTACAGATGCAAGTAATAAATGGGCAGGTGTCAACAGCTTCTGACATTTCTTCTAAAACTATAGTACAGAATGTTAAGGCAGATCCAAACTTACTGGGCTGTGCAAAAGGCTTTACTCACCTGGTAAAAGTGCGTCCAAATGTACAACCTGTACAGCAAAAACTGCGAAGACTACCTTTTGCAGTCAGAGATGCTTTGTCCAAGGAGTTGGAAAAGCTGGTCCAACAGGATGTTATAGAGCCAGTGGACTCTTCAGAGTGGATTTCACCCATTGTGGTCACTACTAAGAAGGGCGGTCAAGGACTTAGACTCTGTGTGGACTTGAGAGAGCCTAATAAGGCGATAGTGGTGGATGGCTTTCCCCTGCCGCATATGGAGGAAATGTTTGCTGAGCTGAGAGGGGCAATTCTTTTTTCTACTTTAGATCTTCAAAGTGCTTACCACCAAGTGCCACTTCACAAAGACAGCCGCAATTTGACCACATTTATTACTCATGATGGACTGTTTAGATTTAAGCGGGTGCCATATGGATTGGCATCCGGGCCCAGTTGTTTTCAGCGGATGATGTCATCGATACTGAAAGACATGGAGGGGGTCCAATGCTATTTGGATGACATCATAATTGCTGGCCAAACACAAAAGCAGCATGACCAAACCCTGACAGCGGTGCTACAACGAATCGAGAAAGCGGGGTTGAAACTGAATCTGTCAAAATGCAATATCAGACAGAAAGAACTGTGTTTTTTGGGGCATACCGTATCAGAAAAAGGCATACAGCCTGATGCTACACATGTGACTGCTGTGGCGCAAGCGCCGACTCCCACTGACTTTCCCAAACTGCGCTCATTTCTAGGGCACACATCATGGTACTCAAAGTTCATTCCCAGATACGCTGTCGTGATTGAACCACTACGAGCGCTTCTACGTGGGGCAGAGTCTTTCATTTGGACACCTGAGGCGCAGGACTGTTTTGAAACAGTGAAGGCACTAATTGTAAACAGTCCGGCACTCTCTCCATTTAACCCTGAGCTTCCTACAGTTGTCACTACCGATGCTTCAGACTATGGACTGGGTGCAGTGCTCACTCAAATGCATCCAGGTGCTTCAGAGAAAACTGTGGCTTTTGCATCGCGCACACTTACAGCAGCAGAAAGGAAATACTCCACAATAGAGAAAGAGGCTCTGGGGTGTGTTTGGGCCACTGAAAAATGGAGAACCTACTTATGGGGGAGACATTTTACTTTACGCACTGATCACAATCCACTGACCACGTTATTAACATCCAAGGGCCAAGGTAGAGCAGGAATGCGGATTGCTAGATGGTCATCTAGACTGCTTGCATTCTCATACGACATCCAGTACAAGCCAGGAAGGGAGAATGTAACAGCGGATTGCTTATCTAGACTCCCAATGCCAATTTCTGAGCCTTGCTTTGAGGATGATGTTGAAGTGGCGCTTACCTCTGCGTTATCAGTGGTTACAGATACTGAATTTCAGGCCGCATGCAGGGCTTGTCCTGTGCAAACACAGTTACGTGAAATCCTTACATCAAGATGGCCTGCATCTGCTAAGCATCTCACACCAGCCCTGCAGCCGTTCTTCAAAATACGACATGAACTCTCTCTTCAAGAAGACTGTGTGGTGCGTGGTTCACACAGACTGGTGGTGCCAGGTAGTTTACAGTCTAGTCAAGTTTATTTGTCTGGCACATGACACACACCAAGGCATAGTGAGAACAAAGCAAATATTACGAGAAGCATACTGGTGGCCTGGCATGGATGCTCAGGTTGAGACTGCTATCAAAGCCTGCATAACATGTCAGTCACATGACAAATCTGCTGTTACACACACTATGCCACTACAACCTGTTCCTTACCCTGAAGTGGCTTGGGAGAAGGTAGCAATAGACTTGGTGGGGCCTTTTGAAAGAGCACCCATAGACTGTCGCTTTGCAGTTACCTTGATGGATTACCACAGCAAGTGGCCCGAGGTGGCTTTTCTTTCTCAGGTCACCTCACGGGCAATTATAGACTTCCTGTCCTCTGTTTTCAGTAGAGAGGGAAATCCCAAAGAGTTGGTTTCTGATAATGGCTCTCAATTGGTGTCACAAGAGTTTGAGGCTTTCCTGCAGAAAAGAGGTATTGTGCATATAAAGTCATCAGTCTATTATCCTAGAGCAAACGGAGAGATTGAGCGCTTTAATCGCAGCTTGAAAAGTAGCCTACAAACTGCATTGCTTGAAGGACAACCGTGGAAAGAATTCACAAGGGAGTTCCTTCATGTGTATCGTGCTACACCTCACTCCACAACACAGTGCTCGCCTGCAGAACTGCTGCATGGTAGACCTATGCGCACTATGCTTAATGTGGCTGGACGTCCACTTATGCAACAACCTACAATGTCCAAACAGGAACTTGCCTTCAGGGTAGGAGAAAAACAAACAAAGAGCAAAGCTTACACTGATCAAAAAAGGGCAGCAAAACATGTGTCCTTCAATTGTGGGTCTTTTGTTCGGGTAAGAAAACCTGGGATTCTGCCCAAGGTTCAATGCAAGTTCACCAAGCCATTAAGAGTGTTGGAAAAGAAGGGAAAGTACACTTACCTACTGTCTGATGGGCGTTGTTGGAATGCATCTTACCTTGCACCAGTTGTCCAACAGGAGAAGGAAAGTGGTGATAATGGGGATCTGTTACCTCTGGACTTGGAACATCAACAAGAGACAACACCAGTTACAGTACAACCTGATGGACAGTCATCTGCTGGCAGACCAAATAGGGTTAGAAGAGCGCCAGAATGGATTAAGGACTTTGTGTTAAGTTCATGAGTAACAGGAGGTACCCTGATATAAAGGTTAAATGTTTTGACTGGTATTTAGAATTAAAGTGTTCAGGATTTCCAGTTTGAAGTTTATAATCGTGTTGAAGTGCATTGTGAAAAATATATATTGTTGATCTAAGGGGAGTCTAAAGTAATGTTAATCTAGCAGAGGAAATATAGTACTCAAGAAGTTGTATTAAATAATACATAGTGTTTTCTTATTAAGGGGGATGTGTGGTGTATGCAATATTCTTCCTAACCACTTGGGGCTGCTAGAGTCTAACCTGTGGGTGAACATAAGAACAAGTGTAAGTGTGGACTGAATGGCATGTAATGTTGTGAGTTTGCAAGAGAAGCTGCCGACGTTTAATAAAGTTCTGGAATGTAAGTTCGTGTCTATCCGTGTTTGATTAATGACACAACACCGTCCCTAATCTCTGAGCGGCATTAGTAAACTTAATGGCATGGTATTTTTAGGTAGGACCCTACACTGAGTCATTATGCGTCTCCATGGAAAGGACGAATGATAATTCATATCTAGAATAATTATAATCTAAATAAGTATAATCTAAACGTAATAATAATTTAAAAATTGAAGTCAGATTAAAACGAGGTAAACTTAAACGTAAAAGTAGAAATTTCAAGTGAAGTTGCCCTTAATAAATGTATCGGTTCCCTTACTGATACGCTCTGATATCTTCAAGATAGCAGTAGCGATCTGTAGGAAAGCAGAATACCATGTGGTTTGCAAATGCGATTTCACAATTACCCTAAACAGTGAAATGCACAGCAGATATTAAGGTTAAATCTAAAATAACCACAGCTCATAGCTGGGTGAATTTAGAGTTAGAAAATCATTACAAATTTGGATAAGATTTCAGCATTTGTCTCCAAACAAACAAGCAAGCATGGAGACCTTTGAACGGAGAAACAATAGAGAAGAATTTGCATTCTGCTCAGACAGGCCCAACTTCTCACACACAAAAAGGAGATTCTTAAAAGAAACAGTTACAGTGCAGCTCAAAACTAAAAGAAATCTGACCAATCCCAGATTGTAGTCATATACGTTTTGGCCACACTTTGCAATAAAATAACATTTATTGATATTTGTTGTGGTAAGCTTAATTTGAACAAACAATGAAACAGCACATAAAATCATCAGTCTCCTCTTACTTTATTGCTTTCTCCCACTCCATTTATATTATTGTTTCACTTCTTGATCGCTCTGTTTTTTCACAAGTTTATCAAACAACAGTGGTAAGTGAATAATCCATCAATCTCGGTGAGTATGGCTTTTCCCTCTG
>JAUCMT010000059.1:16317631-16331833 GCA_032357475.1 Enteromius thamalakanensis
GTTTCCAGAAAAGTGTACCATATGCATCAGACGTTTAGCCAACCTTCGGTGGGCGTGACGTCTGAGGCTGAGACTATAGAAGACTAGACTACATCTATACTAGACTTCTATACTCTTTGCTTATTTTCAAACCATCCCGGAAATAGACCATGTGACTCAAGCACAGCAAATGAGATGACAGCAGTCCTCAGGTCAGGTGAACCATAGACATACTGTCCTGTCATATGACTGCTGTTTTGACAGTCTCAGCGCTTTTAATGTCATGTCATTGTGTGTTAGTTGTGAAACTTGGCTGAAGTGTACGGTATGATGTCCCGCTCCGGCTCTCTCTCTCTGTGTTTACTAGCGGCGGTGCTCGCTGTGTCGCTGGGGCGGGTGGATGGGGTCTGGCCGCTGCCGCAGCAGCTCCATCAGTCCGCGGACAGATACGGTCTCAGCCCGCAGCTCTTCTCCTTCACCTACGGGAGGGACTCGGCTGCGCAGACCGGGTGCTCCGTCCTGGATGCTGCTTTCAAAAGATACTTCTCCATCATATTCCCTGACTTCACGACACGACCAGGTCGGTTGATGACTGAGAATGAATCAAACAGATGTACTTCCGTGTAGGATAGACGTGTGTAACAAGTAAACAAGACGGTAACATAACGTAAAAGTCATTATTTAAACATCTAAAATGATAAAATATGAATAAAATATTTAATAAAATGTTAATGTTAAAATATTACCCCAGTTAGTGTCATAGATGAACCTGCACCACAAAACAAGTCATAAAGAATTAATTAATAAAATTAATTTGTTATTTTAATAAATTGTAATTTTAATCCACAATGTTTTATGACATTTTTCTCTTTTTTAAGGCTATTTATATTAATTATTTAATAATTTTATATATTATTTAAAAATGCTAAAATATTATTAAACTATTTCATACAATGTTAAATGTTAAAAACATCACTCCAGTCAGTGTCAACCTGAATACAACTGCGATTGGACAATTTTTGATATATACAACTAGCCTGTTTGGAAACTGAGGGTGAAAAAAAATCTAAATATGGGTAAAATCGACTTTAAAGTTGTCCAAATGAAGTTCTTAGCAATGTACTGTATATTACTAATTTAAAATTAAATGTTAATATATTTAAGGTAGGAAATTACTTAATACCTTCATAAAACATGATCTTTACTTAATATCCTAACAATTTTTGTCATAAAATAACACTCAAAATACTTTCGACCCATACAATGGCTATTGCGACAAATATACTCTTACAAGTATACACATACTTTAGCTAAAGAATGCAAATGAAAGCAAAGTTTCTCAAAGGAACACAGTACTTTTGATAGAGAAACAGTCCACCAAACTCTGTTTTGCTAGACATTTTTACCTTCTTAAACTAAATAATGACAAAATCTATATATTCGTATGTTTAACAGAACATGTGCTTCAGACTCAACCCTTTGTCTTATCGGTGATCGTCAAAACCAGAGGATGTGACGGCTACCCTGACGAAGATTCAGATGAGAGCTGTGAGTATCGTAGGACGTAACCCATGCTGACCTTTGACCTTTAATTGCTCCTGTCATGTTAGAGAAAGTCGACTAAATTTAAAGGTGCAATTACGCCGTCCACTTCCAGCAGGGGGAGTCATTCCTCTTCTGCAGTGGCCTTTGAATCCAGTCGTTTCAATCTAATGAAGTATTTTAGATATCTAATAAGCTGAGGTTCGGATGTTTTGTTGTTGCAGATGCTCTGAGTGTGTCGGAGGGCCAGGCTGTGCTGAGATCAGTGTCTGTATGGGGCGCTTTGAGAGGTGTGACTCCATGCTTATTGTCTCTTTTACGCTTTGCTGGAATGAAAAGCACTAACCGTTGTGTCTTTTTCAAATTATTAAACCTGAAAATCAGGTCTGGAGTCCTTCAGTCAGCTTGTGTACCAGGATGATTATGGCGCTGTGAGTAATGTGTGCAGTAGTGCAGCCCTATATGTTCATATACTAATTCATTCATTAACCAAGTCTTTCCATGCAGTATTTAATCAACAAGACAGAGATCGTAGACTTCCCACGTTTTGCATTCAGAGGACTTTTACTGGACACCTCAAGGCACTATTTACCTCTCCATGCTATTTTGAATACTCTGGTATGTTTTAGTGTTTATTAAAACTTATATATACACATACATGCATATGTGTGTGTCTGTTTGTGTAAATAAGTAAATAAAAATATATGCACACAAACAAACATTTTATAAATAATATTACAATTTAAATGAACAGTTTTCTATTTTGAATATATTTGAAAATGTCATTTATTGCTGTGATTTAAAGCTCCTTGTGCAGCTTAATTTTTTTTTTCTAAAAACCTTGATGCTTTAATTCTAGGATTCTTAATAGAAAAGTAATGCATTTGAAATATGTATGTTATAAATAAATATTATAAATGTCTTTACTGATCACTTAAATGGATCGTTGCTGAATTACAGTATTAATTTCTTTAAAAAATGAATTAATTTTTTTTATCTCACTGACCACAAAACTTATATATATATAAAATTATAAATTATATTTAATATAATATAAATATTATATTTATTATTTAATATTTATCATATATAAATTATGTATGTGTATATATATATATTATTATTTTTTTTTTTTTGCACATAGGATGCTATGGCCTACAGTAAACTGAACGTCTTTCACTGGCACATTGTGGATGATCCTTCCTTCCCATATCAGAGCCGCACCTTTCCTGACCTCAGTAATAAGGTAGAGATGCTGTAAAATCACCTCAAAAACGGCTACATTTCTCACACACTTCAATCTCACTCCTCATTTTTTACAGCAATTTTACTTCTATTTTTCTGAATTACTAACGTTATATTCATATGTTGTGGATATTAATTGTAAATCAATTAAAGATGCTGTATATAAATTATACACAGCTCACTCTCAAGGCATCTAGTGTTATTTTATTATTGTTTTATTTACATACTATGATAGTATTATTAAAAAATGTTAAATAAGCTTTTGTGTTTATATTTTCTTTTAAGATTTAGTATTTTTATGTGCTTTGTCATATTATTATTATTATGAATTTAAGCATTTCTACTTAGCTTTACATTTTTATTTGTTTTAGGTTTATTCATTTTAGTTCTACAACTTACTTCAGTCAGCTGCAAAGGCAACCTTTCATGGAATATATGTGTGTTTTATTAGACCTTTATTTCAGCACTATTTAACAGTTTTAATAACAACATTACTGCTGCACATTTTTCTTCTAGGGAGCGTTTCATCCGTTCACTCACATCTACACACAGTCAGACGTGATGAGGGTGATTGAACATGCCAGAATGAGAGGCATTAGAGTCGTTCCTGAGTTTGACTCTCCTGGACACACTCAGTCATGGGGGAAAGGTACACACACACACACACACAGTCTGGTCAGCTATCCTTTTAGGAACTGTCCATAGGCATAATGGTTAAGAGAAAGTCATTGTACCCATGGGCACATCAGTTTAGGTCCCCACCATGACACGACCCATAAGCCTTTGTGTATTCAGGTTTACATCCCAACCAGAATATATAAACCACACACACACACACACACACTGGTACTGTATTCCTATCATTATGGGTTCACCCTATGGATGTTATGGTATTTATACTGTAAAAACTGTATGTGACCCTGAAGTTTTTTGAGTAAAGGTCATGTTCCATGAAGATATTTAGTAAATGTCCTACTGTGAATATATTGCTCCTTAATTTTTTCAACTTTAAAGGCAATTTTCTCAGTATTTAGATTTTTTACACGCTCAGATTCCTGATTTTCAAATAGTTGTATCTCAGCCAAATATTGTCTTGTATCCTAATAAACATACATCAATATAAAGTTTATTTATTTAGTTTTGTGGTCCAGGGTAACATATTTTCTATCACCTCACCCTCACCGAAAACCTCCAGCATTTTTTGATTTTCAATAAACTCATAAGCTTGTTTTCTCATGGCAACCTAAAGATGACTCCGCAAGGTCAAGGCCAAAATATACTGGTACTCCTACACTAGTGTGGAGATTTGGTTCACATGACACATATATGTGTCTGCTGGAAAACCATGAAAGCAGATATTATAAATAATAAAGTTACAGAATAATGAGCTTCATGTCTTGTTCTCAGGACAGCCAGGCCTCTTGACTCCTTGTTACAAGGGCAGTGTGCCGTCTGGTTCATTCGGGCCTGTTGATCCAACCGTAGACACTACTTACAAGTTCATGGAAAGCCTCTTGAGAGAGGTGAAGTCTGTCTTTCCTGACTCTTATGTTCATTTAGGAGGGGATGAGGTCAGTTTTGCCTGCTGGTAAGCATTTCTGACACTTGATATTGTTTTGAGCGCCTCGTTTGAGCGCGACTGTATTGTAAAACTGTGGTGTTTTAATTGCAAAAACTTAAGTTATGCTATTGTCTCTAACAGGCAGTCGAATCCCAATGTGCGTAAGTTTATGGAAAAGATGGGCTTTGGGAAGGACTTTACTAAACTGGAATCGTTCTATATGGAGAGGTGAGTTGAAATGTAAGAGTGTTTAAAAATTGTGAAACATAATTACAATTTAAAATATGTTTTCTGTGTGAATATATGTTACAATGTTTTCTGCAGTCTTTAGTGTCATATTCAGACAAAAAAAAATGTATATTCAGTCTAAAAATGTATTACATTCTTTTAATTTCTTTGAAAAATCACCAGAATTTTTCTGCATCAACATTAGAAATGGCACATTCATGAACCGTGTTTATGTCTCTCTTTACGTTCTTCAGTATAATGAACATGACCGCTACTCTCAACAAAACCTCCATTGTTTGGCAGGACGTGTTTGACTACCACGAGCGAGTGAGTTGTAACGCTAGTCTGCTCTACCGTACTGTTGCATTCAAACATCAGAAAGAGAGGTGTGTGAATGAGACGCTTCTCTTCTAGCCCAGATCTAAGTACGTGGTGGAGGTTTGGAAGCAGGGCTGTTACCTGTGCAAGATGCGCCGGGTGACTAAGGCAGGGTTAAAGGTCATCCTGGCGGCCCCATTCTACCTCGACCTGCCGATACCTACTCACAGCTGGGCCCGTTACTACAACGTGCGGCCCTTAGCCTTCAGGGGTCAGATACTAGTGACTGCAGTGCTGTGTGTCTGTGTAGTGCTGTGCTGTGAGAATCTTTATAAGGGTTACTTTAGTATTATTTATACACTATTCAAATCATGTCGGGATGTCATTTTCAGTTCGCATTTAAATAATAACATTTTAGTTCATTTAAAATTTTGCATATTTTATTAGCTTTTTAAAACATTTTGATTTAGCATTGTTATTATTATTATCCTGCAAAAGATCCTTCCCTTGTTATGTACTAAAATAACTAAAACTTAAAAGCTAATAACAATTACAAAACGTACAAAAGTATTTTTAATTAATTACATTTATTCAAATATCATTTGAATAAACTAATGTAAAGTATTGAGGAAAACTAATATTTCCTCTATTAAATAAAAGCAGTGCAATACTATGTAGGGGGTGTTTTTTAACAGTAATACGTGAATAAAGCACCATGGAGTGCAACTCTGTCACACAAGTAGGTTTTATTAGAAGATATATATGAAGCAAAATGAATCAATATAAGATATTTAAAGGTCAGAACTGTGGCGTAGTGGTGAACCCATTGAGCTCTGGTGCTCTTTTGGAATTTCGGAGTTTGAATCTAGCTTGCAACATTTTTAGAATCTCGTCTCCTCCTACTCCCATCATTTTCTCATCCTCCCTTCACAAAACACCCAGTAAAAGCCACGAAATGTTGCATGTATGTGTATGAATAAAGCTTGGTAAATCTCTGGAGGCGTGGAAAGTGCTCAGTGTTTGCTGCTATTTCAGATTCCACGGGACACGGTTCTGGAGATTTGGAAGGGTAGAAATTACCAGGCTGAGCTGAGCAGGATGACCCAGGCAGGGCACAGGGTCCTGCTCTCTGCCCCCTGGTACATCAACCACATCAGCTACGGCCAGGACTGGCGCGACTCCTACGCTGTGCAGCCCCAGAACTTCTCGGGTGTGTGGAGCAGCATGTTAGCTCTCCAGCGCTTGCTCTTATTGTTTAATAATGAATACATTCGATATTAAATATTAGGAAGGCACCAAATGTTTGGCAACCGAAATTGTTTGACCATAATAATGTTAGTGTATTTTTTAAATTGGTGTTTTGTAAATGATTATTTTTTTTGAAAAGCATATTTTGGCTTATGCAATTGTGAAAATAACACGAATTTTAATTTCGGTGCATCCCTATGCGATATCGGTCCCGAAACACAAACAGGCGATAAATGAGAGCTCATCATGACTTCCAAGTATTTTAGGTAATGATTAATTTCTCGCAGAATGAACCGCTGTGTTGTGGTTTGCAGTGCTGCTGTGTTTTCAGCACATGTCTGTAGTGCTTGTTTAAATATGTGCTTTTCTTATATGATTCAGGAACAGACGAGCAAAAGAAGCTAGTGATTGGTGGAGAGGTGGCCATGTGGGGTGAATATGTGGACGCCACCAATCTGACCCCGCGGCTGTGGTATGACTTGATGAGTTCAGATCAGAAGGAAATGTTGCTGTGTTGTAGATCTTCATGATTGTGTGTGTGTGTGTGTGTGTTTGTGAAGGCCGAGAGCCTGTGCTGCAGCGGAGAGGCTGTGGAGTAATGAAGAACAAACCCTGAACGCAGACCTGGCCTTCCCTCGTCTGAACCAGTTTCGCTGTCAACTTGTCAGGTATTAGAAATATTTATTCAACCTCTGGTCTGTTTTGTGAATTTTTTTGAATAAAAGATCAAAAGGATAAACAATGCAGATTTAGTATGCTCAGGTTTACCAATATTAGTGGAGGGCACTGTATATTATAATTGTGTATATATAAACAAAAAGGTTTATTTTGGATGTGACTTTAGTTGACTGACTGTGTGTGTGTGTTGCTGCAGGCGAGGGATTCGAGCGGAGCCTCTGTTTGTGGGTCACTGCAGACATGAGTACGACGGCCTGTAACTTCACTCATCAGCCTCCAAACCTGCAGAGCGACGTGTTTGTGCACTGAAAGATTGCCTTGGAATTTGCACAATACTCATCTTTTATTTTAACGTTTGAAAAAACATTTTTTTAACAATTGTTTATTTTATTGACACTGACTTTTACCAGAAAAACTTACATTTATGAATAAAGATCTATTCAAGAAATAAATGTAGTTGTGCATTACATTTTTAAATAATATATGTAAATATTATCAGTAATATATAATAATTATTGATAACAATAATACTAAAATATGTAAATATTATTATTAATATAATAATGATAATATTAATAATATATTTACTCCTAAATAAAAAAAAAGTAGTAAAAAAAAAAAAATATATATATATATACTGTAAATAAAACCGTTAGGATATAATCGAAGTGGCAGTTATAAAATGCATGATATAGTTAATTCATAATTTCAGTAACAGTGGTGAGGTTTGCTCCTGATTTCCCACATTTATAGAGTAGCTACACGTTTAATGAAATCTCCAGCCTGTGCGACACAATCCCGTGTCAGAGCCGCGCGGCAGCAGATCCTATTAACTCTGATGGGGTTTATACACTTCATAAAGTAGGACAGCGTCCAAATCTACACCCCACTGCTGGAGGAAATCAATCAGTCTTTTAGGATTAGAGCATTTAAAATGTTATGTTTATATATTTAACTTTAGTTCAGTAAATCTGTTGATTTGTTTTTATTGAGCAATAATTTACTTACAGGTTTTTGTTTACATAATATATGAGTGTACTGTGCATATGTATTATGTGTATATATATATATAAATACACATATGCATATATATATTTAAGAAAAAGATTTATCTTTACATATTAACCATATTTATAAGTACTATAATATATATATATATGTATATATATATATATAGATTCTTATATAAAAATATTTCGATTTTACATTTTATTATATTTTAAAATATTACAAAATCTTTGTAAATTATTTTATAAAAATTTAAAATAAGATTTGATTACACACACATATATATATAGTATTTAAATAATATATATAAAAATAATATATACAAATATATATAAATATAATATTAATATTAAATAATCTTTGTAAATTAAAATGAATGTAAAATTCTTATAAAATGTACAAATATTTTAAATAAAACTTTATTTAAAATTTAAAGTTGAATCAGAAATTCTAGTATAAATGCTATTTATATTGTGTATAAAGACAACATCCACAGGTGTTATTTCAGCAGCAGTGATTACTGAGGGTTGATTTTTTGTTTTCTCAGTTAATAGCAGCTTGATGTTTTTTGATGATTCAGCAGTAAGAAGCACGTAATAAGCTCTCGATCCCTTGCTCAGCACTAATATGGTCTTTTAACGTAAGTCCTCCTAATGTTTAAGTTACTTGCATAAATGAGCTTATATGCCTTTGATATTTACTTAGACAATTGATTTTCTCATTGACGGGATTATGCTGCTGCTGGCAGATGGCAGGGATTGGCTAATCCCAGAATGCCGTTCTGTCCCCCGAACCCACACCAGACTGACCCCTGCTTGACCTTTACTTCATCACAGAGACAGGACCTGCATAACCTGGAGTGACCACGGCACCAAGACACACACACTGATTTTTTATATATTTATTCATCCTAAAGATGGTTTCGGTTTATTATTGTTTGTTTTTGTTTTTGTTTGACCTTACATCAGATACTGTTTAGGGAAAAATATCTCATGTCTTGGATATCTTGCACATATTAAATTGACAATAAAAAAACATCCTACAGCATTTGTTATTCAGCTATAATTTATATTTTCTTCTCTTTTAGTTTTAGTATTTTTAATACTACAACTTTTTCCAGTTAATTACTGAGAACATTACCAATTTGAGATTTTGTACATTTTCATTTAAATCTTTGTCCATTTACAAATTTAAGGTTCTTTTATTTAAAAAAAAAACATATTCCTGCTCATTACAAACAAATTAATGGATAAATAAATACGATAGTTATAAATAGTATATCACATTATTTATTTATATTATTATTATTATTATTATTTATTTTACATATGAAAGGTTCTTTCATTTGTAAACATAAATAAATAACAAACTTATTTCTGCTTATTAAAAGCAAATAAATAAATATCATATTTATAATTAATGTATTTCCTTTTATTTTTGTTATTGTTTATTTTATAAATAATAGGTTAGGTTCTAGTTATTCCTGCTCATTACAAACAAAAATAAACATAATATTTATTATTAATGTATTACATTTTATTTATTTATTATTTCTTTTAGATATGTAAGATTCTTTCATTTGTGTGTGTGTGTATATATATATATATATATATATAAACACACACATATTTATTTACTTATTCTTGATCATTAAAAACAAAAATAAATAGATATAATATTTATAATCTATGTACTACAATTAATTTATTTACACATATTTTGTTTTGTGTGTTTGTTTGTTTGTTTGTTTGTTTTGACCTAGACATGTAAGGTTTTGTCCTTCATTAAAAAAAATAAACTCATTCCTGCTCATTTCAAACAAAATAATTATGTTTAATGTATTACATTATTTATTCTGCATAAACCGCTGTGTTTTCTGCTCACAATCATTTCTTGCACATATTAAAATAATAAAACATCACCACAAAACCGCTTGTGATGCAGAAGACTCTGACATGCAGCTCCCAGGCTGAGAGGTTTCCCGCCAAATCGCCCTCACTTGGCAAGCGCCCTGCAGTTTTTCTGTCGGTTAATGAATATTCGGAAATCTAGTTAATAATCGTATTAGTTCATTTGTGTGTGTTGTTTCCTGTGTTTTCCTAACAGTCGAACATGAGCGTGCAGCATATGTTTAATCCCAAACACAAAGATTAATCTCGATGAGTCACAGATTTATGAAGCGCTGGCTTCCTTCCACGGCGCCAGGCTTTAGGGCCTCTTCTGAATATGATAAATGGCCCTAATTAGATCTCAGAGCTTATTAGTTATTTATTTCATGATTAGGGCCTATTATTGGCAACTGCATGCCATAAGCCGTGCTGTTAAAGGACAGCTGCATTGCTTCACTCTCTAACTGAACTGAAGTCCTGCAGAAATACAGTAATATTTGTCTGTTCTCTAGAAGTGTCGTGTGTTTGATGAGGAGTTAGGATCTGTCTGCCGAGTTGGTTTTGTAAGGGACTCACATCCATATCATCGAGTGCTAATCCCGTCTCTGTCTAATTCGCTTTGCTCAGTGATCTGTTTGTTGTCTTCAGAAAGCTGCTTGAAACAGAGTCGTTTCAGCTTCAGCTATCCAGTTTGACTGATTGATGTTTTATTTGTACTTATATGTTTTTGTTTGCTCTTACTTTCATTATTTTAATAGAGTTTAAGTACTTCTCTGCCTTTTTTATTAGTGTAATGCTAAAATTGTTAATTTTAAAAGCTTTTAAGTCTGCATTTATTTGATCAAAAATACAGGAAAAACTATAACACTGCAAAATGTTTTTACAATATAAAATAATGTTTTTTTATTTTAATATACTTTAAAATGAAATTTATTCCTGTGGTCAAAGCTGAATTTTCAGCATCATTACTCCAGTCTAAAGTGTCACTTGATCCTTCAGAAATCATTCTAATTTTCTTATTTATTATTAGAAGGATCAGATTGGTAAATAGTTGTTGCAATTTTATTATTTTTTATTTTTTTGAAACTTGTGATTCTTTTTTTCAGGATTCTTTGATGAATAACACGTTAAAAAGAACAACATTTATTGAAAATA
This sequence comes from Enteromius thamalakanensis, assembly GCA_032357475.1. Taxonomy (NCBI): domain Eukaryota; kingdom Metazoa; phylum Chordata; class Actinopteri; order Cypriniformes; family Cyprinidae; genus Enteromius; species Enteromius thamalakanensis. The sequence continues at coordinate 16,328,483 of JAUCMT010000059.1, forward strand.
TAAATAATATAGTAGTATATAAATATTATAGCAGCTTTTAAATAATAAGACATATAGAAGGTGCTCAGTGTCATTCACACAAGCACTAAACACCATCATGGTAATAATTATTAAACTAAACTGGGCAATAAACAATCATTTAACAACATTAGCCATGTAACATACAACCCTAATAAACATAACTGATACAAAAAAACTAAAAAGAAACATAGTTTTTTTTAAAGAAAAAACATCAAAATCAAACAAAATTTGAAATGCAATGCAGGGAATTCTGGGAATGTCAGTTTACGGCGTTTCCCTGTAAATTTAACAGGAATTTACCATTAACCATTTCACGGGTTTTTACCATTAAATTCATGACCACTTTTTACAGTGTTTGTGGACGTCTCTAATATTATCTATCTTTTAGAGCTAATCAGAGTGATCTGGATGACTAATGTATTGACCTCTGTTAGAGTATGCATACTGATATCTGTAAAATATACACAGAGGAGCCTACGAACTCTGGCAATGAAAGCTGGCTTCTGCTAAAGAAACTGCAACTATTTTCTTCAGTATATTTTTTTACAACTGATTTTATTTATTTTAACTGCTGTTTAACCTTTTAACATTTTCTATTAATCAAAGAATCCTGAAAAAATATTCAGCAACAGAGCTGTATTCAACATTGATAATATATCAGTATAGAACGACTTCTGGAGGATCATGTGACACTGAAGACTGGGGCAATGAGGCTGAAAACTCAGCTTTAATCACAGGAATAAATTACATTTTTAAATTCTTCTATATTTTTAATCAAATATGCTATAGAAATGGATCTAATACTGAAATTATAAATATAAAAAATATGAAGTTAAATATTTAAAAAATTATAAAAAAAATCAATTTATTCTGCATTCAATGTATTACAGTAATTTAAACATTTTATATACCATATAAATACATATTACTGTACGTACAAAGTAAAAAATACATATTTCTTTTAATAATCTAGTTAGAATCAAATTTGATTAAATGGGAATATTGAGAGTTGCAAAAACATGTTTAATTATGGATGCACGTACTTTATTTAATGGTTTTGGCCTGTAAACATTCCTCTCATCTTAATCTAAGTACTGTATCCTTAAAGTTTTTTTTTTATAGTTTTATAATATTTTTAAACGATTCTCTTCGGAAAAAGCCGAGCTGGAAGCGTGCTGTGTATGAAATGCCCATATAAGGAGTTCCATCCTCGACTACGTCACTAACGATCGAAAAAAGCTCTCCGAAACTTAACTCCGAAACCCGGAAGTAAGATTTTTGACTGAAATACTTGGTCGTATGTTCAAATAGTTTTTTTTTTTTTTACTTTGTACCTACATAGCATGATAATTCAAATATGTAGCAACTCTGAATGCACGAAAGTCCACGTTACCCTTCCTTTATAATAACTATGGATTCGTCTCATTTTAATTTTTAGGTGAACTACCTGTGAAAAGGAAATGACATGCTCAGTGTTTGTACCGCGGTGAACAGCTGATACAGCTCATGACACAGGTGTGTTGTTTCATCAGGCACATGTTGTGGCACGCTGTAAAAGTTAGCCGCACTCTTTGACAAGAGCTGACATTCAGAGAGATTATAGGCAAAGCGCCTTATGTGATGCACGGAGATGTGAACTTCTGTCGATAACAGCCTGAAGGACGATCAGATCAGCTTCAGGAGACACGAGGCCTCTTTCAGCTGTGCAGGTGCCTCTGAACCCCATCAGACACAAAACACCAGCACACAAACACACATGCTGTTCATTCATTATACTGTTAACAGTCACCTGGCATATATTTTCTACAATATTTTACAACAACAATTTGTTTCCCATTTAATATTAAATATATATATATATTGCCAAAAGAGTACCAAAGCACATGTTTATAACAATGCTCTTGGAAATAAAAATGTTTCATTTCTAGAAAAAACTTTGATTTTAGGTAGAAATGACTAATTAAGCTAACATGGGCGATCTTTTTTAGCTAGAATGGGCTGCATACACACACACACACACACACACACACACACACTTTAACAGAAACTGAGGGTGAAAATAGGTTTATAGACCTATGTATCTGTACAAAAATACATCCATACAAAATAAAAATGACAGATTATTACAAAAAAACTGCAAAGACATAAAACAGAGACACAAGAAAAGAGAAGAGAAAGGGGAAAAAAGAAGACGTCAATAAAATTAGCTGCATCCACACAAACACAATGCACAGATTTGAACAGAACACACATCTGTACAACACGCATGATCAGTTCATTTTTAATTGCTTTTATACCTTTGCACATTTAAAAAACATAAATATATATAAGAGACCCACGCTTATTGATACGAATATCATTAGATCTCATGCATAGCTTGTTTGACATTATAAGTCATTTACCAAAACATGGTCCATTTTCCATGCTTCCAGCACAGTGTTTTTTATTTTATTTTTTGTCTATCTCTGTGTGACATCTTTTATTTTCTGCTTCACCAAGCAGTCAATTGTCATGTATTTTTATTTTGCAATATTCTTACATCAATGTTGAAATATTAAACATCAGTATTATTATATTTTATTACATTGCATTTTTTAGCCTATATTATGTTATATTTTGCTTTTCTTTTTCAATTTATCTGTATTTAAATATATATATTTCTATCTATCTATCTATCTATCTATCTATCTATCTATCTATCTATCTATCTATGTATCTATGTATGTATCTATCTATCTATCTATCTATCTATCTATCTATCTATCTATCTATCTATCTATCTATCTATCTATCCTTTATGAGATTACAGGTAATGTTAGCATGATTTGTGTGTGAATATGACGCGTGTTCCGCTCGTGTCGTCGCGTCGCGCCGGTAATCCGCGAGCGCTGCGTTCTGCTGAAGCAGCAGCGGCATCTGTTTACTGTCAGAGATCTAGGTCAGGAACGCTGAAGACACTGTTCACCGCGCGCTGTTCTCATCCACAGACGCGGCACGATCAGTGACGGACTTCATTACTGTATCTCCAAACCTACGAAATACATTCAAATAATCATTAAAACAGCCAATTGAATGTTAATGTTAAAAACATACTAAAAACTAGATAAATGAATAATTTATAGACAATTTTAAAGTATTTTTTAACATTGACATTTAATTGGCTCTTTTTAAAAATGTGTAATAGTATAATAAATGATTTATAAGCAATTTTGAAATTGTGTGTGTATTTACAGTATATATATATATATATATATATATATTTTTTTTTTTAAAAATGTTTTGCTTATTTTGTATTTTTTAGAATTAACATTTAATCAGCTTTTTAAAATG
>JAUCMT010000059.1:16331843-16342644 GCA_032357475.1 Enteromius thamalakanensis
AATTGTGTGCGTATTTACAGTGTATATATTTATTTATTTATTTATTTATTTATTTTTTCAAAATGTTTTGCTTTTTTTGTATTTTTTAGCATTAAAATTTAATCAGCTTTTTAAAATGTCTAATATAATAATAATATACATTTATGTATATATGTATATATATATATATATATATATAACACACACACCATATTTTGCATACTGTTTAATAAGCTCATTAGAACTTTAAAACAAAACTTTAAACCTGCTTAAAACTAAACATAAAACCAAAATGAGCATAATGTATTGTGAAACTCATCATGTAAATACAATACTAAACACTACAATTCTATTGATATTTGTGTACAGAAACAACCATTTTATTTTTCCATAAAGGTATGCAAGCATACCATATTAATATAATATAAATCACCTCTCTCATATAAGGTTTATCTTGAATGTTAGAGGTTATTTTCTGTCACACAGGACACATTGATATGTCAACTGGAGTGTACTTCAAAGCACTAAAAAGACATTTTTAAAGTATGTTCATTTCCGTATTTGACTGATATGTATAAGTTATACAGTGGCTCTAGAAGTGTTTGTAAAACGCTGTGCTGCAGCTAATCTGTGGTGTTCGTGGTCACAGACATTCATACGGTTATGTAACAGCTGCTGAGTTACACTGTCAGCACTGCACAGATCAGACTAAACGCCTTAAATGTACCCCATGACACTAAACCTGGCAACATGAAACGCCAGTGTGATCAGTGCGAAACAAGTATGATTTCATCTCAACAGCAGTAATATGAGCTGATATCTAGCTATATATCTAGTATAGATTTAGCTGTAATTTTATTTGTTATTTTAAAATTATGTATTAATTTGTACATTTGTAGTCATTATTGTGGCATTTTTATATTGTAGAGCAGTTATAAATTTAATTTAATTTAATTTAATTTCATTTCATTTCATTTCATTTCATTTCATTTCATTTCATTTCATTTCATTTCATTTCATTTAATTTAATTTAATTTACATCATCATTTTGCCCAACTATATTTCAAAAAGATGTTTTTTTTTTAAATAGTAAAAAGTAAACTAATACATTTCAATATAATTGTTTCACCGTTTTAAAGCATATTATTATTATTATTATTATTTTATATATTATACTTTTTGTATTTTAAAACTAGTTTTATATTTTGAGTTATGGTAAACTAGAAAAAAAATTGTAAATAATAATAAGTAATAATTTAAGTATTTATTAATAATAATGAAAATAATAAAATATTAATAAACATTTTTTAAATATATGTGGTCTATGCATTTTTAAATGATACTAAAAATACTATGATACTAATAATATGTTTAAACCTTTAAAAACCTTTATAAAATATATTATAAAATATACTTTATAAGGCAAGAAAATAAATACATGTTAATTTTTATTATTATTTATTTATTTATTTTAATCCAGTCCCCATATGAGTTATATACGTAGATACAGAACATGATCACTAAAGATGCTTATGAAGTACCATTTGGACACGCTTAACCAGCAAATAGCCTTGACCTGAAATGATCCGAAGATGAACTTAAAGGGTTAATGATAACCCTTATCATTCATAGTGTATAATATTCCTGCTATTTTTAGGCCAGTCTAAGCTCTTTGTTTTATGGTAATCTCTGCTCTGCTCATCTAAGCAAGTCTTGTCCTAAAAAGCCACTAGGAACATTATGCGTTATTGCCACCTGCTAGTTACATAAAGGCAGCTAATGCGGCAGTGAAGCGCTCACAGCTCAGGTGTGTCCCTCACACATGACATCCGCAGGAATGTGTCATGCGCCGAGCTCTTCTTCTGGAAGCTCACAGTCACATGTTGTGACACTCTCTCACGCTGCACGCTGTCTGAAAACAAATAAAGCAAAGCAACAAGACACAATGAAGGTCAGGCAAACACTGCCGGTCCAGATCAGCAGGTCAAAGACAAACAGTGTTTGTTCAACAGTATGCTTGTATTATATGCTTTTGTTTTGTTTTCCGTATTGCTTGCCCTATGTAGGGTCTCATATTTTATTATTTAGTTTATTTTTATTTTATTTACCTAGGGTAAACTATACTTAGACTTATAGTTAGGGTTTACTTTTTTTTCCCAATCAGTTGTCTTTTAGGGACATTAATTTTCTGTTTCTTTGGTTTGTGTTGTTTTCCAAACCACTTGTCCAGTGGATGGGATTACATTCATTTAGTTTGTTTGTTCATTTGTTTGTTTTGCTTTGTTTTAATACATTTTCCAAATGTCTTGGATTTTTTTTGTCTTTTGAAGGGTCACAAAATTTTTTACATTTTATTTTGTTTTCCAAATTACTTGTCCAGAGTGTCGTAGCAGTGTTTGTTTATTTATTTATTGTTTGTTAATTTATTTTTTTACTTGTTTGTTTTAATTTAATTTTGATTTCCAAATTACTTGTCCAGAGTGGGGTTGCAGTGTTTGTTTGTTTATTAATTTATATATTGTTTGTTAATTTTATTTGATTGTTTATTGTTAGTTTTATTTAATTTTGCAAATCACTTGTCCAGAATGGGGTAGCAGTGTGTATTCATTTATTTATTGTTAGTTAGTTAATTTTATTGAATATTTTAGTTTTATTTTTTTAATTTTTTTCTTTCTCTTTTTTATAAAGCACTTTTTTTGTCTGTTAATGTATATCAGGAGATTTTATGCAGTGATTACACCCACTCACATACTATTAATGAAGAATAAAAATTTATTTATTATTTTTATTTTTGCAGTTTAAATCAACTCAAATCAGATCACATTAAATTTTGACAAATGTAAAAATATATATAAATATATATATATAAATATAAAAATAGGTATCAGTTTTCTCTTTTATGCAATGTATTACCAGGAAAACTCCCAAAATAAAAGTTTGTATATTTGATAATATACTTAATTTTTTTTGTCAATTCCTGTCAATATTCTAAAAACAGTCCCTCTGACAAAAGCATTTACATTGTGACTACATTGCCTTCACAAAAACACTGAACCATTAATAATCTTGTCTTTAAAAAAAACAAATAAGGAGGACCAAATAAATTTTTTATTACAAATTATTCCATAATCAGACATTCTCCATTCGCACGCAAAACAGCACTGTCTAGTAAACGTGGGATTTTGGCAGCACTGTCAATTCATTGAAATGAAGCTAAACATTCATATGCATATGTTGTGTTGCCGATAGGGGCACAATATTAGTATACGCTCTAAAGGGTCGTATTTTACCGCTATAGTACAAACAACCTATACGGCACATTAGTTGGAAGACAGGTTGTAGAAAACAACCAAAACCTGCCAAACACACTCAAGCACACACCAAACTTATGCCAAATATGCAAATCACAAAAAATAACAGGCGTTCTTGTTCAAACAAGTCTGCGTTTCAAGATCTCCACGCATCAGGACTGAGTTACAGTCTCCAGTTCAGAGTTCAAACGGCTCCGTCTGCTCCTCGAGAAGACCCCAGCCTACTCTTGGGACTGTAATCTTTTTACACACTCGTTTAGGTCAACAGAGAGACCTCTGTCAGCACCAGTTTAATGCCAACCGAGCATTAAGGAGGATTCTTGGTTCACAGAGATCATCTCCTCATCAGACTGCATGCTGTCTGCTGCTCATTCATCGGCTGAGTTTAAACAAACCAATTAGGGAAGAGTTCGCATCAACCGACTCGAGATAAGGCTTGTTTTGCATTCAATCAAAACAAAGCTTTTTGCAATTAAAAGGTCACATGATTGCGGTTCGTGAGCGATCGATGAAACGGGTTTAAGGTGGCATGTGTTGCTGTCTGGCTTCTGTGTGTGACCTTGCACTGCTTAAGACTTTAATAAGATAGATACACAAATCAAAAGAAAAAAGCAAATCACTGACTTCAGCCCTCTAATTACCAGTAAATCACACTGGGGTCACTAATTAGGCAGAGCTGGATCCAGAGAGCAGCCACCATATGGCACCGGTACGAGTCGCCGTCGGGCCCCGAGCGGCTCCCACAGACTCACAAGCAGCTAATTGTTTTCTTTCCCTGCTCCCCCTCTTTTCGTTCCAGGTCTTTGTTATCTTGAGAGGACACGTTTTATGGTAGGTTAAGCCGCTTAGCTGATTCGAAATGGGTGCTGGTGGACGCTCGCGGGGTGCAGGAGCGGACGGGACACCTGGTGAGGAAGGAGATGTGTTCACAGAGTTCACAGCGAGAGTTCACATTTGTTGATCTGAGAGTAGATGTTAGGTCTGTGATGCAATCGGGTAAATAATGTATACGCTGTAGTATGACTCATGAAGAGAAACGGGCAGATTTTTGCAGTGTGACGTGCCGTACAGCATTTATTGTGTGTAAATCACAAGTTTGCATGAGGGCAAAAAAGGGCTGAAAAAGCAGGACATTTTTGGAAAGATTCAGCTGGGAGAACATCTAGCAACTAATTACGTTAATTGGCATATTCTTGTATTTTTCTATATTTTTCATTCACTATAGTGTAAAATAACAGATTATAACATATTAACACAACAAACACTAACAAAGTAAAAGTCCACATGAAATGAGTTGACAAACATATGCTATGTTATACTAATAATGTTTTATTCCTTTATTTAAAAAAAAAATATATAGGCCTATATATATTTATGAATTAAATATATTTAAGACTTATGATAGATTTATAGATTTATGACTTATTAACTAATAACTAATTGATGACCTCTTAACTAAGTTTTTATGAAATGGAATATTTGTGTTTTTTGCAATGACTATTTATGTAAAATAAAAAAAAAGCTAAAATATTATATATAGAAATCATATATATATATATATATATATATATATATACACACACATTTAGAAGTGGTGACCAGTTAGCACTAAAATATACTTTACCTTGTAAGTTCATATATATTTTAACCTAAAACAGTGATGTTGAGCAAACATCATGACATCGTAAACATGTAATTTGCATTTCTTTGTCCTGATAGGTAAACATGCTACATTCAATCATTTTTGGACACATTACTGGACATCGTTTTTTGAGTAACAACAAGATTTAAATCCAGCAGATTTTGCTAACTGGAGCCAGCAGAGATTAGCATTGCCTCATCGTTACTGTTGGACAGTTGAGGATTAAACAATGATGAAACACCACAAAACTTCAGGGAAGAATCCCTCAGCAGATGTTCACTACAGCCTGTGCACTGTACAAAATAAATATAAATATATAATATAATACATATATTTTTATAGTTGTACATGCAAAGTTATAGATATAGATTAATGTTTACATTCCTTCATATCTGGTGTCATGTGCAGTCAGATATAAGTAATGTCCTTATGGATCATTGATCATAACTGGACAGGTGTTGACCCATGAAATCACTATTGATTGTTTAAACTTAGAAACCACTCAACATTTTTTAAAAATCAATCGATAGCTAGCCACAGTCAATTTTGGAGGTGTGATGCTAACCAAATCTTGAAGTCAAGCAGTGTTTATGGGAAAACCTCAAAAGAGAAGAAATGAGAGCAAGAGAAAGATAGATGGGCAGTTATGACTCAACCCCAATCCTTTTGTTTGTTCATTCCCTCCACACTGATGGAGCTAATACTACTGAGTGTGACTGATTGATCCACCCCTAGATGGACAGTAAAGATTAAGAAGATGGCAAATAGGCACTTGCTTACACAGCGCTTGCTGCTAATCCCTTTGTCTTCCTTTAGTGAGCCCACGATAGCCATAGAGTCACTCACTGTCCGGCACCAGGAGGAGGTGACAGACCTTGCTGCTCTTTACAAAAGCACCAGACAAGAAGTTCTAGACATCAGAGAGACCCGGAGTCAACAGCGGACCATCAGAATAGAGACTGAAGGACTTTGAAGAAACATCTAGCATTGGTACAATTCTCAGAACTGGACGGGTATCTTCGGAGACCCTTTAGGAATCCATTCAAACTGCCTGTGAACGATATTTTGGCCTCAAAAGCCAAATTCTTTTTGGGGTACACTTCTACACTACATCGAATGGAGGATCCAATGTCAGAAATGTCCATGATACCATTTGCATCACCAACAGAGTCTTCCAGGAGCAACTCTACGGATGACAGCCAAGATGGTGAGTAACTGCTCCTTTAATTTAGCTTGCAGTGGACATGCAAGAAGTGGTAAAGAAGCAAGCAAGTACCCTCTAGTATTTCAGTTGTAGGAAGTCCTACAATACAGTATTCTTAAGCATGTATTTTAACTTCAGCAAGTACGGAATGCCATGCAGAGGATCAACTCTTAATGACTGGATTGGGAATAAGCAATTGTGACCTGGAATAACAAAAAGATGTTTTCTATGCTTTCTCAGGTAAAAGCCCCGCTCCTGGCAAGATCCTGAACTCAGGACTCCTTTGCAAAGTGTGTTCTGACACCAGCAGTGGGAAACACTATGGGATATATGCTTGCAATGGTTGCAGTGGCTTTTTCAAGCGCAGTGTGAGGCGCAGACTCATCTACAGGTGAGAAAACACCTTGCATATTCACTCTCAGAAATAACGGTACAAAGGGGTCACTTGGTTCCTGGTATCAAAAGTTACTTCTTTACCCCTAAAGGGTGCATTTTCGTAGTTTAAAGGAACATATTATTACCTAAAGTGTACAAATTAGTATCTTTTGAGACGGTATAGCCTTTCCCCAGCGGTAGATTGTGTACCTTTTTTTCTGCGGGTGTTCAAAGTTGGGAGCAGAGAAGCTTGAAGTTAGAGTCTACCATAACCTTCTTGATATTTACAGATGTCAAGCTGGTACAGGCATGTGTCCCGTGGACAAAGCCCATCGGAATCAGTGCCAGGCCTGTCGCTTAAAGAAATGCCTTCAAGCTGGCATGAACAAGGATGGTGAGTCAACTTCTTACACAGTAGTTCTTACAGAAGGATCGTCAAGCATTCTCGTCTTTATCATTGTCATCATTTTCTAAACCTTTCTGTCCATCTCCTCTCAGCTGTTCAGAATGAGCGTCAGCCCCGCAGCACCGCTCAGGTCAGGTTAGATGCACTGGATATGGACAAGGACAAGGAGCACCTCGCCACCACCTTGGAGCCCACCTCCTCGTCCACCTGCTCTGTGATCAACCGCCCACTGCTGGGCTCCTCCATCAGCTCCAGCATTAGCTCCACAGATAGTAGCCACCGCTCCAACAGCCCCAAGAATGGACATCGCTTCATGGCCAGCCTGATGACAGCTGAGACCTGCGCCAAGCTGGAACCAGAGGACGGTAAGGAATGATACCATCAGCCTGAAACTGGTCTAATCTCAGGGGAATGCAAAAATGACACTTTTTTTAGGGTGTCGTTGAAGTTGTACCTTTTCAAAATCTACACATTTGTAGCTTATGTATTCCTAAAGGGTGCATTTAGCAGTGCTGGAGATAGTTACTATTAAAAGTAATGCATTTAAATATTGCGTTACACCATGAAAAGTAAATAATTGCATTACATACAGCAGTTTCTAAACTGGGCATAACACACATTACAGACATAATGTACCCTTACAAGGGACAACTTTGTACCCTATGTTCCACCAAAGGTGCACTACTCTAAAGTCTTGTGCACCTCATACAGAAAATATTACTCAACCATTAGAAGTACCTTAAATATTTAAAAAAGGTGTGGGGTATATAAGGTACAAAGATGTCCTTTTAAGGGTACTTTCATCGTAAAAGTTGTACTCCTAAAGATACAGTTATTTTCTGACAGAGTTATGTGAATACATAAAATGCTACCTAATAAGTCATTAATTGACTAGATAGCAAGGTAATAGTGCCTTGGGTTTCAGAAAGAGACAATGGCTATGCTGGTCTGCTTTGCTACCTCACTGTGCTAGCCTGGAGCAGCTGGGAAGTTTATTCTGGTCTAAACTGGTCTTTTCAACGGTGTTTACAGTGGATGAGAACATCGATGTGACCAGTAATGAACCTGAGAGGAGTTCTCCAGAGTACGGCAGTGCTCTCTACCCCTCACGTGGACCAGAGAGTGTATATGAAACCTCAGCCCGCCTGCTCTTCATGTCTGTTAAATGGGCGAAGAACTTGCCGGTGTTTTCCCATCTACCATTCAGAGACCAGGTAAGAGTCTATTATTTACTACCACCAGATGACTGTTTTCTGATTTGTTAATCCATAAAGAGAGATTCAAGCTTGCGAAACGTTGCTTTTTAGTTATACGGTATAATCTGCAAGCGCCACTTTAAAAAAGCATATTTCGTTGATTATTCTGCCTAGCTTTAATTTAGTGATCCATAAATTTTAACCCAGCGCTCTTTGTGAATTTAGGTGATTCTACTTGAGGAAGCATGGAGCGAGCTGTTTCTTCTGTGTGCAATTCAGTGGTCACTACCTCTGGACAACTGCCCCCTGCTGTCCCTGCCCGACCTCTCACCCCCAGGACAGGGCAAGGGAAGTCCCTCGGCCTCGGACGTGAGGCTCCTGCAAGAAGTGTTTAGCCGCTTCAAGCCACTGCAAGTCGATCCGACTGAGTTTGCATGCTTGAAAGCCATTGTGTTGTTTAAACCAGGTAGGTTCTTCCCTCTTCTTGCCACAAAGGGGGCACAAATGATAGCCTACATTACAAGAACTGAACTAGTGAGGTAAAAACGTTGTGCTGGGTGAGTAATCTTTGCATTCTGTAACAGAAACACGAGGACTTAAAGACCCAGAACAGGTGGAGAACCTACAAGATCAGTCCCAAGTGCTGCTAGCTCAACATATCCACACTCTTTACCCCAGTCAAGTCGCCAGGTGAGCAAATATAAAAGCATGCATTTGCATAAACAAGTATTTTTGAGAGCGGACACAACTAATGCAAATTATTCTTATGCATCTCTTACCTTAGGTTTGGCAGACTATTGCTTCTCCTTCCATCCCTTCACTTTGTGAGTTCGGAAAGAATCGAGCAACTTTTCTTCCAGAGAACCATCGGGAACACGCCCATGGAGAAACTACTGTGTGACATGTTCAAAAACTGAGGAGCTCTTTCTGAAAGACTGTTTTTAGAGGAATCCTCAAGAATTTAGGTGCTTTGCTTTCCTGCCATGCTAGTCACGATGCCAATGAATCTGCCTAAATGCTTAAAAGTGCAAATGTATGTAAGCATTACTCTTTTGCATAGGTTGCTTGTTTGTCTCATTATGTAATTTTATATATGTCTCTTTTTATTTGTGTTACTGTAGTTTTTGTACCTATATTGCTATGCATCTCCAGTATTTGGAATCTCAGATATTTGGCACAGCCTGATTATGTATATCATGTTGAGAATGCAAATTGCCATTATAATGCAAGATTATTTAGAATATGTTTAATGATCAGTTTCAAAGAAATTCCCCTTTTGAAGGGGGCACTTTTGTAAAAGTTGAAAGATATGCCTCATATTTGTAGGACGTATAAATAAAATATATTATTAATCTTTCTGAATTCCTCTTTTTATTTTTATTAAATTGTTAATTTATTTATTTATCGAGAAAAACTCCTTTTTATTGATAATATTACCTAAAAACCCGAGACAGGGGTAGCTGCAGATTGGAGGAATGGGCGTGTCGAAAGGTAGGGGTGTGTCGAAAGGTCTTTATAATTGGTTGAGCAAGTTGCCTGTTTCACACAAAGGCTAATATTAAACGCTATTGTTCTTTCTAATGCCTTTAAGTAATACAGCCAGCATAATCATCTATATTATAGTTCCATTATTTTCCTGTAAAATATAGATATTACAGATATTCCGTTCTAAACATTCTACTGCGTTGCCGCGGGTTACTGACGTGATCCTCACGTGTTTGAGTCATGGTCGTGGCTAGATATATAGCTCCGACCGGAAACTAACAATGAATTGATATACCAATTGGTATTTTTCATGTCTACACTTAATCCTTTCTGCAATACAAAAAGATGTATTGTTGTACAGTGAGAGAAAAATAACATTATTGTAACATATTCCTAGACGTAATAGACGTATTAAACCCAATAATCAAAATCAAATTACAATTATTTAAAAGAATATAGTACCACAAGCTGTTCATAAAATGTTTAATATAATCTTAATGTATTACAAAAAATATTTTAACTTTGTATTGGTTAAACAAGACAGTTGTTTTTCTGTAATTTTACTAAGTGCATGAAAAATAAAAACACATTGCCTGATAAGGACAAATAGGGTTCTTAAATGTAGTATATTATATTAATATATCATAATTCAGTAAACAGACACAATTTTAGCCAAAAGTACTTAGTTGTTAAAAGAACAATTATACAATATAAAGAAAAAAATTATTTGTATTGACTAACCACACCAGGCCTTACTTACCGCTATGTTCTTCCACACTAAACTAAAGGTAATTACACATAAAAAGGATTGCCGCTGATTGCCCTACGCAGAAGCTCCTTTCACCAATGAGAAACCTTTTGACATGCCTCTTACCTTTTGGCACGCCCCTACCTGTCGGCACCCCCATTTATATAGGCAATAATCCCCATAGAAATATATAGGTAGACGCCCCCATCGACCGATGCTTTCTACTGGCGCTGACGAGCAATGCGGCCGCCATCTTAGACCGGTCACCTGCTCCACTTAGTGTAATCTGTTTAGCAGGAGTAATAAGCTGTCAACTCATTTAATTAATCATATCTGGCGAAATACCGAACGGATTTTCACGCGGGTTTTTTTCCACAAAGGTCATAATTGTAGCTGTGATACATGATGCATGGTTTGGCGTATTTTAATATTGATTTTGAGCTTAACAGTAATAT
>JAUCMT010000059.1:16371846-16382217 GCA_032357475.1 Enteromius thamalakanensis
TGTAACATGATCTGCTATAAAAGGTATGTCTTAGAGAGGCAGAGTCTTTTTTGAAGTAAAGATGGGCAGAGGCCCTAAAGCCAGGCTCACTTTTTTTTTTTAATAGTCATTTGGTATTGTACTTGCCAGACTGTATGAACTTTATGATCTCAGTTGTAATTAATTTCAGGCTGTATAAGACATGTTAAAAATGTGCACACACAAAACAAACTTTGTCTAAAGTTTTACATGAACCACACATTATTAAGTGACCGCGAGCTGCACTACACAAGGGGATGAAATGTTGGCTATCAGATCAGTTCTGTAACTGAAGGACATGAGTGCCAGAGATTATGGATAATAGCTCGTCTTGAAAGACCTGTGCGCCACATCTTCAGCCAGAATTGCCAGAGGTCAAATCTGATCGCTATGGGTTGTCGGTGAACAACAACAAACTACTGTAACAATCCAAGACTACAGATTATAGATTATTCCAAAATTATAGGAATCTTTTAGGATTTTCAAAATTTGTCTCAGAAAATCGCACAGTGTGAGCCACACTTAAGACGACACTACATCACAGGTCTGCATGATTCTGTCATTGACATCACTAAATGGGCCCAAGAGTACTTCCAGAAACCACTGTCTGTAAACACATTGCCGTGCCATCTGCAGAGGCCAACTAAAGCTCTGTTATTCAAAAAGGAAGACAAAATGTGAACATGATCCAGAAGCGCTGTCTCCTGTGTTGCCAAGGCGCATTTAAGATGTGAATGTATGTCGCATTGCACACCATATTGAGATGGAGGCATTAGAACTGCAGATTATAAAACAGCATGATACTACAATATTTCTTAAAAAGCAGATGGATACATTTTTATCTTCCACAATCAAAAATCATCATATCACACACCTCTAGCCGTGTCCTCCAGGCTAAAGAGGAGGAAAACCTTCCAGCGAGTTATTAGTTCAAAAGCCAGCATCTCTGATGGTATGGGGGTGCATACGGTATGGGAAGCTTGCAAGTTTTTGAAGGCACTATGAATGCTGAAAGGTATATAAAGGTTTTAGAGCAACTTATGCTCCCCTCCATATGACGTCTATTTGAGGGAAGGCCAGAACAGAACAATGCAAAACCACATACTGCAGCTGTTACAACAGCAAGGCTTCATAGTAGAATAATGGTAAACGTGCCCCTCTCCCCATTATTTTGAGACCTGTAGCAGGCATCAAATTGGAAATTAGCTAATTTTGTGCATTAAAATTGTACAATTGTTTAGTTTAAACATTTGTTATGCTCTGTTGTGAATAAATTATTGGCTCATTTGATTTTAAATTTTTTTAGTTTTCATTTTATTCAAATTTTTAAAACCCAACGTTCCAAGAATTTGTTGTAATCACAATCTTTCATTAATGTGTTTGTTCATAAACAGAATCATTCAGGAATGAAACTAGCAACTATCTTTATGAGCATGTGACCGAAACAGTCATTCAACTATTCATTTACAAACACTGATCTAGTCACTGAATCATCGACACAACCAATTTGTTTATAAACACTAATTATGAATCAAAACAAGGGACTATCTCTGTGAGTGAGGTATTGAATCATTCATTCAAACAATTCATTTACAAGCACGAATTTATTTAGTAAGAAAACAAGTAACTGTAATTGAGTGAGTCCCTGAATCACTGATTCATCCGATTAATTCAAATACACTAATTAAGAAACAAAACAAGGCACCATCTTAATGAGTGAGTTATTGACTCATTCATTTAATCAAATCATTTACAAACACAATTTTTTTCTATAAGAAAACAAGTGATTGTAATGAGTGAATCATTGATTCATTCACTTATAACCAATTAATTTAAAACACTGATTCATTCCGCAACAAAACAGTGGTTATCTTTACAGGTGAAACATGTGATTGTCTTTATTAGAGTGTTTAATTATTCAATCGATTAAATTAATAAAAAAATGAATAATTTGGTGTCTGTGTTTCCTCAACAGATTACTTCAGGAACAAAACAAGTGACTATTTATAAATAAACCATTTAACTAATCACTCAGCTTAATAAAAACTGATTAATTTTTTCAAATAAAACAAGTGCCTATTTTTTTTTTTTGATTCAGGATCAAAACAATAATTCTATTAATCATAGTGTGTTTAAAAACACTGATTGATTCAGGAAGTGAATCAACTGACTCTTTTTATGAATGAGTCATGATATCCTTCAAGTTTAAATACACTGAATCATCATATATCACACTTAAAATTGTCCTTATGGCTCTTTTTTTCAGAGATTTGCTTGATTATTTACATTATGTGAAACAGAGGCATGGAGTGTGACATGCTGTTGCATTGTCTGCAATTATTTGCATATCTGTAGTCTAATCTGCCCATCTTTCAGTGGTCATGTGGGGTTAGTGAAACCTACCAGCACAGTCACACTTACTAGAAATGGTTTAAAATGAATAGCTGCAGGAGTTCATTACACTGATTGCTTCTTCCTTTTACTGACTCTATATCACACGGTCCAACATGTCTGAATCAATGCTGCATTGTGCTGTAGTGCTTCCTCAGCCGTTTACATACAGATATGCATCTAAACGCTAAAGAGAATGGTGTATACATTCAATTGAGTATGTGATTACTATCAAACTCTATCTGAGACTGCAGACATGGAGTCCATAGATGGCAATGTAATTTTTAAGGTTTAGAGTGACAAAACAAATTCCTGGTAGCGTAAAACGGAGGGAACAAAATGCAGATTAAAAAAGGATCACTGAAGGAGGGAAGCGGGTGACCTCTGACCCTGCTATTATCCAGCCTGTGTTCAACACATGATTTATATAATGACAGCTCAGTGTAACGTCTTTTAGGTTGGGGGAGACAGACAGGGCTATAGTGAGACTGAGTTCATACAAAGAGAGCAAAACATCAGAGATAGAAAAAACTTTTGAGTAACTATTGAGTAATTACACAATCATTTATTTATTTTATTATTTTAAACCTCTTTCTTCCCTGTATGAAATGAAGATATTTAAAAAAAATTTTTTTTTATTTCTCTGTGTTTTGAAAGTACATTATTAATTTTTAGTTTTTTAAAAGACGTTCACCAAAGCTGCATTTATTTGATAAAAAAATACTGCAAAATAATTACAATTTAAAATATCTGCTTTCGGTTTGAATATGAAAATATTTTATTGTAAATTTGTTTTTGCAACATTTTTGCAAACATTTTATTTCCTTAATAAAACCCCTAAATAGTTACTTAATTCTACAACGTTAAACTATAAATTTTTTATTTTTATTTTTTAGAAAAATGTGTGTCCTTAAATCTTGTTTCAACTCTGTTACCATACCATATTTTTCCTTTAAATAGGTGGAATTATCACTCAGAATTTTTTAAGTTACAGGAAATGATGTCACTTTCACTCACCGATAAGATCAGAAGCACTGAAAAGTATCTGTGCTCTCTCTGGGAAAATATTTTAATATAACTTCTTACACCAAGAGTTATTTTGTAGAACCTCAACTCTGTTATCACAATATCTAAAGGAAAACTGAATTTATTGCTGATCTCACACTTGGTTATTTAAAGCTCTTTTAATTTTTATTACGTTTTTGGAAAAAATGTAATAAAAAATGTCAATTCTGTTAATTCTCAACACTGTTATTCTATGGTAACTTTTAATTTAATTAAAAAAACATACACATACAGGTTAATTTGTATTTTTGGGGTAAAATATGCCTATAAGTAATGGGCTGAGAAATAAAAGACTCATGCAAAACTGTTGCCTTATCTGACAGCATCCAGAAATCAAGAATGTGATATTTGCTTATGATTTTGAAGATCGATAAGAAACTAAACTTCTATTCCACTCATTCCTTTCCCTGTCTGCCGTATCGCTCTCTCTCTCCCGTGAACCGAGCTGCTGTAAACAGATACAGCTCCATCCCCGGTGTTCAAAGCAAAACGCCTCCCTCCTTCCCGTCCTTCTCTTCTCCTCAGCGAGACACTGGAGTCTCTTATCAGAGCTCAGCAGGAGCGTTGTGGAGTCCGCAGAGCTCAGAAACGCAGTAAATAACCACTGATAGCGCAGGTGCTAATGAAGCTGTCTCAGTCCACGCAAATTGAGACGGTCACAGTTTATATTGTGCATGCAGGTCCAAAAGCAGGCATGACGAGCCAAAAACGTGACCTTGTGAGGGACACAAATGTTTTTACACGCGACAAACCCTTAACAGACAAGAATCGTGTTGACTTTACATTAGTATTCCATTCAAATGCCACGAATTAACAAAAACGCCGCCTTGAATGCTTCAAAGCACCTGTTGTCTGGGGGGAAACGGCCTTGAGCGGCTGAATTCGCAAGAACATCTCTGCAGTGATTGCCTATCTCAAGTATCCACCCACACGCCGCCTACATAAACGGATACGCCATCCAATCCCGACAGCCTGACTCTGCCTTTGTCTGTCAAGGCCGGCGGAGCGCTGTATATGCCTGCTGTGGAGGTCTACAGGTTGGAATAAGCTGTTGAAATCCAGGGCTGGCGGATTGCAGAGTCTGTTATTCATGACCTTGACGGTGCAATGAAGCAAGTCAAAGAAAAGGAATCTATATGAAAGTGGGGTCAGAGTGAGAGCTGTCACCTAAAGCTGGAGCGAGAGTGCAGCAGTATGCATTCAGTATAGCTCAAGCATGAAGCAAACAAGAATATTGAATTTAAGCACTAGATACTGTACATTTTTATTTTTGCCATTTTTGGAATCGACGCTGCTGCTGCAAGGGCACTGCCAATACATCCACAACATTCTGCTGTAAGCAAAATATTGCTTCTGCACACATAACAAAAAGGAATAACCAGTAGCAGATCTATACAGGTGGAGCTGGGGAAGGAGGACGGTTTCTGAAGTGCACTGATACTGCTACAGCTAACACAGCAGCAAGCTCATTGGCTGCTAATACAAGAGAGAACCAATCAGCTGTAACATGTGATGATGATGTCATTATAACATACTGAGTTAGATCTATTGGACTGTGCCATCTAGAGTTTCACACCAGAACTTTGTATAAAAACCATCCCATGCTCATTGGAAATCCATGCCTCTACATATATTTCCACAGCCCCACATTTATGTACCTTCACCACAGTTTCAAAGTGAAATGACCAGAGAGTGGCACGTCTGTATCAGGTTGGTACAGGTATTGCAGTGTTTTTACTGTATAATGCTGCTTGAGGTACATTTTCATCCAGTGAGTGTCGCTAAAAATGTAATGTTTTGAAGTCACAACCTAACATTCTTCAACTAATTGTGTGAACATTTGCCTTTATTAATTAAAATGTACCTGTAAATCATACTTTTTGGGGGAAAAGGAATAACATCTGTGGGAGTTTTACTGCCTCTAGTTTTCATTTCAACTGGAAACTGCAGCGATTCGCATGTACAGGTACGTTATTTTAGTTTTGCAAAAATTAGGCACATATTTCCAAGGAGCCTAGGCTGATAAAAACCTACACCGACTGAGATTTTTGTCTTTTATTTAATGAGAAATATGACCCTGGACCACACAAAACCAATCATATGGATACTTTTACACATCATCTGAATAAAAAAGCTGAATAAATATGATTTCCATTGATGTGTGGTGTGTTATGAATGGACAATATTTGGCCGAAATACAAAAAATCTAAATGTTGAGAAAACTACCTTTATGTGGTTTAAATTCAAATTAAGGTCTTAGCAGTGTATGTTACTAATCAAAAATATTTTTATTTTAATATATTTACAGTAGAAAGTTTATTAAATATCTTGATGGAACACATTTACTTACTTAACATGATTTTGGCCATTTTGGCCCATAAAACATATTTTTGGCTATTGCTCCAAGGTCACAAATATTAGAGACAACAGACCAGATTCAACAAAATTTTTACAACACTCAGCAGTTTGAAGAGGTTTCAGTTGTTTTTGCTGAACTGGTCATTACGATTCCCATAAAACGAACTATTGCTGGAACCACCTGTGACGGAAGGACACTGCTGGAGCGCTGAAAATGATAAACATGTCCTATCAAAGGAAAGCATTTGGCTTGAGCTGCAGAATACATGAGATAACATTAGTGTGGACGTTCTCAGGAAATATACTGACACTATGCCAGAAAGATGTGTTGCTGACGCTGCTGAGTACAAATCTAGAGTATTACTGGATTTAGAAAGCATTATTTGGAAAACAAAAACACACTATTTGTGCTACGGACATCTCAGATCAGGCACCAATATTATAATGTTTGTAAAAAAGGATTTATAAGTTAGGATTTTTGACTGGTGAATGATTAAATGGGTGAAATAAGGAGTGTGAAGTGAGAACACTTTTAACTTGGACCAGTAAATAACTACTACGCAAAAACAAAAGAGCACAAAACAAATACACACTAAGATTGTACACTTCCAATAAAGATATAAAGGGGCTATAAAACATACACACACAAAACAGTATGACACAGACTTTGTCCTCCACTTGGTGTCACTGTGGGCCCACTCTGCTTCGTGACCCCAATCATGGCACAAAAACAGGAAGACCGTTCCTGGCGGACCGTCATACTGTATAATTGAGAAGCTCAAACTTGCACAGAGCATCCTCTTATTCTACCCAACAGCTCATTCAGAAACCCCGACCATCACAAAACAAACACCAGACCCTGAGGCACGTCCAAGTCTGTGTGTGTGTGTGAAGAACAGGACATTCCTGTGCTGCTGGAGCAAGACTGCATGCATGATTTTATAAGTGTACCTGGGGCATCTCCTGATGGGAATAAAACCAGCAAATACATAAAACAGTGTTTCATACAGGAAGGTGGTGTTATGAGCCTTAAGACCGACATAAGAGCAATACTGAACTGAAAGATACGGGTGTAAACTACTTTTATTTAAAACAACATGTTATGTTTGTTTTGTTATTTATGTTACATCATATTAAATTGTATTATATTTAGTGCTGTCAAATGATAAATCAGAAAAAAGTTTTACTTTTACATAATGCATGTACATATATGTGTGTGTGTCCTGTGTATATTTATTGTGTATTTATGAATACACACACGCATGTGAATTTTAAGACAAATATCTTATGTTAATATATATGTATAAATACATGTAAATATTTAAAAAAATATATGCTATATGTGTGTATTTATGAATACATAATAAATATACACAATACACACACACGCATATATATATATATATATATATATATATATATATAGCCTATATATATATATATACTGTATATACACAACGTAAACAAAAACTTTTATTTTGGATGTGATTAATCAAGATTATTCATTTCACAGCACTTATTATATTATATACTATAAAGTGAATATACATATAATACAATGCAATACTACTTATAATAAATATTTAATTTTTTGAAATTTTTTAACATATTTTTAACATATTTAATCCTAATAATAAAAATAATAATAAAATATTTATTGGTTTTGCCATCTAACTAACAGTAGAATCGAAAGACAAACATGTCTCATCCATGAGATATGGCTTCATTCATGGTTAAAATGAATTTTATAGTAGCTGTTTCTTGCATTGGCTTCAATAATTTAAAACTACATGTTATCAAAGGGCAGAACATATCGAACAACAAGATTCCTTCGCTAACAAAGATTAAAGAACTTCAGAAACCAGGTCAGAAGTTGAAATATAGTTCACTACAAAAAAGCATACGTAGTCAGGAGGTCACTGGGGAAATATGGCCTTTTAAACAAGCAGGAATCTCATAAAGTGCTTTATTCTGCTACTGCACCTACTTACTGTATATTTACTGTCCTATAGTTCCTCCAACGGCAAAATAATTTAAAGCTGGAATAGCAATGAGAGCTTCTGTTACATGTGGCACAGTTCTATTGATTACAAACTATATTGGATTGGTTATAATCATTTAATATGTTTTAGGAAAAAAATATGGGAATAGCCCCACTATATTTAGAGTAAATGTCCTCATTTACCGTATTTTTCTGCAAAAAGATATCTGAAAGTTAAAGAGTAATCTTCTTACAAGGGTGTCTCATTGTTTTAGACTGCTGGTAAAGGGTAATCAGATTCTTTTCAAGGCATCCAGAGGAAAAAAAAATCAATAGTATATAAGCAGACTTGATGAATTAGAAATTTGTACTCAGTGTGAATATTGATCAGCTTCAATCTGCCGGGTTTTGACAGCTCATGTGCAAAAAAAAAAAAAATGTAAATAAAAAAATCAATACTGAAACTGAATTTGTTAAATTTTTAAGGAGTTGTCACACTGTATGTTGCCAAGCGAAAGAAAAGATACCTGTAGATGGGATTGAGCATTTATAGATACACAGGCACTGATAGAAGAAACAGGTGTAAAAAGAAAGGAAAGAGAAACAGGAAGTGCCTCAGACGGGTGTTACCAAAGGTCTGATCCTCTGTCAGGATGAAAGAACTTCATTCAGACACTGAAGAGCTACACAGAGAAGTCAATCTTGGTTAGGAGTCTGGGCGCTGCAAGAATACAAAGACATAAATTCAAACCCTTAAGAAACCATACAGAACACGATTTACAAACAAAATACTATTTTAGTCTTGGGTTATTTGTCATCTCTTAGAAATTAGTAAATTTCTCTGATAATTACATAAACTATCAATTGATAAAGCACTTTGCACGACTGTTGTGCCAGAATACAGATCGAGAATCCAGTTTTTCAACAGGTTTAAAAAAATGTATGAAAAAAATATATCCAAAATTATTGGTTAATAATTCATTTTTCTCTTAAAATGTAAAAACAACAGATGGTACAACCAGGTGTGTTATTGTTAACTAAAACTATTACAAAAGTTTTTCATAAATAGGAATGAATTAAAACGTCTCACTTTTGCATTGTTTTGCTTTGCTTTTTGTTTGCTTTGTATTTTGCTTTGTTGTTTTGACTTGCCTTGTTGTGCTTTGCTTTGTTCATTTTATTGTTTTGCATTCCTTTTATTTTGCTTTGCCTTGTTGTGTTTTGCCTTGATTTTTACTTTGCTTTGCTTTGCTTTTTGTTGTTGTTTTAGGTTTGACTTATAATAAATACAAATAATTTAAAATAAAATTAATAAATTAAAAATACCAGATGACATTTTGCCCTTAATAAAAAATCAACACACAAACACACACAAATATATATGCTAAACGCACATCTCTGAAGGCATGTTCTTGAACATTTTTTGTAATGTTTCATGACCTTTTAAGCAATCAAGAGCTGTAAACGTACCTTCATTGCAGCACAAATGCATGTCAGAGGAATTCTAATCCATGTTATTACTTGCATGACTGATTCAAAGCAAGAGTGTGAGAGAGAAAACAACAAGCACTCAGAGAGCTCGACCCAGGATAACCTTGAAATAAAAGCCTTTTAGAGGCTTGGCTCGTGGTGTTTTAATTGACACATGAGGGCTGGAGGAAGAATTACTTCCTGGGAGAGGAGAGGCTGCCCGGTCCAGTCAAGAGAAGGCCAATGGACGGTCTGCATCAGCCAGCGTTCACCGCTCCTGTAGACGATTTGAGCACCGGCGTGAGCTGGAAATGGCTCACCAGGCTCCAAACTAATGTCATTAGAAGCGGATACACATCAGCAGGACTAATCCAGATGTTCTGCACAATTACATTTGGGCTTCTCTTGGTCTGATCTGACACGGGGCCACTGCAAAGAGGGGCGGAGCTACAGACGGGCACTTCCTGTGTGTGAATTCTTAATTAGTTTAGTTTGGAAATACTGTACTAAAAGTAGGATGACTAAAGGTAAAGTTGTCAAACTGAAGCAATACTTAAATTTTTGTATTAAATTTTTTACACCTCATATAATGTACACATTTAGCTGTTTAAATGTTTTTGTTTAAGGGGCTAAGATATTTGGATTCGTATTAAATTGAAACAATACTAACAACAAATTATCTGAAGGTATCGCACTTGATCTGTATTCACTCTATGTTTTGTTTTTGCTTATCTTATAAAATTATGTTGATTTGATTTAATGTTTCAATATACAATAAAATAAAATATATTGGGAATGAAGTGTAATAAAATAGGTTTATCAAATAAAATTCCTTCTTCGTGTTATATACTGTACAATACAGAAATGGGATACACCAACACAGTCTCACGAGCAATTTGTACATATTCTTACGAGGTGCCAAATTTGTGCTAATTCGTACTAATTTGTACGACCTCACTCGTACGATTTCATACGATTTGTCTAAAATCATGTGATGGGTAGGTTTAGGGACGGGGTTATGTTTAGGTCATTCGTACAAATTCATACGAATTGCCATCTCGTAAAATACGTACGACTTAGAATAAATC